>JXCR01016144.1:225328-243675 GCA_002079205.1 Phalaenopsis hybrid cultivar
CATGTGCTTGTACTTGTGATAGCTTGTGCTGGAGTTGTGGAGAGTAGCGAGCCGGGCTAGGTTAGTGGAGCGCGGGCGTGAGTGGTTGAGTGTGCTGGTCAACCTAGGTCAACTCGAGTCATGAGTGAGGGTGGTTGCATAGGCTACTCGTGTCGAGTTATGTTGATTCGTAAGCAGTGGATGGTTGAACGGGCTATCTAGGCAGTATTAGATTAAGTCATTAGTGATGGGCGGTTGTGCATGCTGCCTCGGCCGGATTGAGCCAAGTATTGAAATTTAACTTATTCTCCTCCCTCAATTGAAGATAAGGATTCTATTTATAGCCTCTGGGAGATTGATATTTTGGTAATTTGACAAATAACTTCCCTAACAATTAGTTGATCATACATCCCAAATTGACCACCCTTGATCACATGAGTTTTTTTAAAGGTTTAAGGGCTTTAATGACCTCAGAATTAAACAAACTTGGGCTCGTTCGATTCTTGTCATCGAGATTCTTGGTTGACTATAAATATGTCAAAATTGAAGTTCATTGGATCATTAAATTGACAATACAAAATTACCAAATGTGCCTTAATAGTTTAATTTGGGTTTGATTGGACTCAGATTGAACCAATTTCGGTATCATCTGATTCGTCTTATTAAGACTATTAGTTCGACTATAAACATATTGAAATCGAGAATTTAGAAGTTCTTTAATTTGAATCTAGAACATTATATCTTGAGATTCATGTCAAATAAGAAAACTTCTTAACAACTCATCAATAATAATAATAATAAAACACTTCTCTATTTTTAATGATTTCATGGCAAATTTTAAGGCCGAACGAAAAAAATCTTATATTTCATAAATAAATTTCAGTTTCTAATTATTGAATCCAAAGTTTTTCATGGAGCCTCAGAGAGCCTTCCCTTAGGATTGAAAGACATCAAGTTCAATTAAATCATATGTAGTATAAAAGCATAGATTTTATGAGGAAAGTACAAAAACACTTCTAGGAGAAGCTTGGTATAGAAGTGGTAGTTTCTTTGGGAGAAAAACAATAAGAATTGATTTATTTTTTCATGGCCTCCTATTTTTTTGTATATATTGGTCCAAACAAAATTCTCAATGAATGAATAGATGTTAATTTATATGGCTTATTATGAGGTAGTATGGTTGTCCAACCACCTTAGCCCTTGAAATAATTTCTTATGTGTGATATGTCAAACTGATTTAGATTTGTCCTCTAGCTACGAGCGGCTATGCTGGTCTACTTTCATCCTCTAGGCATGCGATTTTGAGCTAACTCTCATCATTTGACGACCTACCTAATTTCACTTGTCGGTCCTCGATATTTGAGTTCAAGTTTGTATCAAACAAATTCTTGAATCTAACTTGGGTTTTACGTGCAACATATATATTGTTTGACATGACTGAGTTGTGGCATTCACTAGTATCGATGTTCTCATATCTTTTCTATGAAGCCAAAAAGTATATGAAATAAAGACGAATAACACCCCGAGTTATCTTAGATTCATTTCTCAGAAAATAAACTTCATATCTAGAACTTACCTCACCCACACATTATGAATCTTATCACAAAAGAAGAGTTCAAGTTTAATTTTTCTACTCATTCCCTTTTAGAGTAGACATCATATGTTAGTTATGAATCTTGCCGTGAAGGGGACATTCAAACTCAGATGATGTAACTATCATGCATAACAACAAAGAAGAACAAATGATCTAATTCAGCACATCCAATTTGAATATGTTTAGAACCATGGGAAAATTTAAGAGGGCTCTTGCATTTCAATAGATATAGTTATATTTTTGCTCCTAGCAAGTCAAAAAAAAGCACACATTTCTTTCATTTACATCTCTCATTCGAAGCTTTATATTTACATATATAATACTTTGGTGTTTCAAATTTATACATAAATATGTATATATATATATATATATATATATATATCACTTTTTAAAGGTGATAATAGTATTATTATTATTATTTTTGTGAGATTATAGATTCGATTGTAATGTGTGTAAATATGAAATTTTAGTACATTTCAGTAGGATTTATGCCGTCGTCCGAACGCCCATCATCCCGGACTTAATATTTTCCTCCACAAAATCTAAAAACCAAAATTGATGATTTTCCTCATCAAATATATTGATGATGTATGGCTGCAGGAACTACTACAGATGCTCGAGCCCAGGCTGCGAGGTCAAAAAGAGAGTCGAGAGAGATCGCAGCGATGCAAACTACGTGATAACCATATACGAAGGGACTCATAATCATATGAGTCCAGATTGCAGGCCATACACCACTGATTTTCCTCAACCTGCCATTAGCTCCCATTCATTCCTGAAACCAACACCATGAACTCTGTATTCCATCCCATCAAACAAACAATTCACCATTATCTGTTTTTATTTTGTTCATTATGTAACCATCTTCATTTGGGGCAGTTAGTNATAAAAAGGCGGTATGAAAACCAAAGCAGATAGAAAAATATCCTAAACATGATATTAATTGATTACCTGTCTAAAAACCACACGATCTATCTTAATCGTGTTGACAAGTGTTGACAGGTAGCAAGAATGCAAATGTATTGAGATCTGAAACATCCGATCGATTGACCTAGAAGGGAGAAAATATTTTTTATGTATGAGAAATACCACAAAGAGCAGCCTCCTTAACAAAACAAACATATGAGAAAAATGGATGCAAAGGTTAGAGTCGGACAAATTCAGACGTTGCATGAGCAATTGAGGACAAAAATTGTCAAGCGTAACACCATATATTAAAAGCAGCTAATAAATCAAAGAAAATTATGGTCTTCAAAGACTGTGACATGGTGTGGATAAGATTGAAGAAGAGTAGATTTCCTATAGGAGTATTTGAAAAGATCAAGCTTAGAGCTGGCAGCCCAATCAGGATTGTTAAGAAGATCAATGATAATGCATCCAAGATTGATCTGCTAAGAAATAATAATATTTTTGCTACCTTTAACGTCAATGTCTTGCTGCCATATTACGAGAATACAAAAGATTCTAAAGAAGAGCGTGAAGCCCCTTCCATCTATGGAGAGTGACAAGTAAAAGTCCCATGCTCTGAAAGATGGTATTATCCCAACTTGAGACAAACCTTCNCATCTTGCAACAATAGGTTGCATTAATGCATTTTTTTTTATGCAAATATGATATATGTTTAAAGATGAAACATTTATTTGTAGGATCTATTTATAAATAGAAAGTCAATAGTAAGATATCAGATGATGCAGTCAATAGAAAGTCTCACTAATTTTTTTATAAAATATCTTGCCTACTGAAGTACTTAACGTAATTTTTGACTTGGTTAACTTAATTTAAAATGATACAATCGAGTTATCTATGAACAATTGTCTAAAATGCACTCTAAGACCAAGCTTGTCACTCTTCCTATCACTAATTAAGCTTGATTTATTTCTCTTATGATGTTTTGGAGTTTGTCCATGAAAACCATCAAATCTAGCATCATCTGGTGAGGTGAGTGTAAACATGTCGAAAATCATAAGCTTGGACATGAATTGTTTTGAATAACATATGATATGTCCTCACAAGAAGTAACTTATTGATTGTGCCATTGTTGAGCAATTACAACCCATGGAGGATTGCTTTATAAAGATATATATATATATATATATANCTCCATCCGGACCCACTATGAAATTGACACCTGGCAACATCCCAGAAATTTCACTTCACCCCCATGGTATCTTCATTGCCACACCCAACTCCCACCCCCAGGCACCGCCGGCGCAAACGCTCCACCAACTGACACGTGGAATCATTAACATTCGGGTACACTTACACATAGAAATCGTGAGAGCTGCATGCTGCCACGTGGNCGGTATCTTCATCGCCACACCCAACTCCCACCCCCAGCCACCGCCGGTGCAAACGCTCCAACAATGACACGTGGAATGATTAACATTCGGGTACACTTACACATAGAAATCGTGAGAGCTGCATGCTGCCACGTGGAAAGCCAATGTCCGNTGGTATCTTCATTGTCACACCCAACTCCCACCCCCAGCCACCGCCGGTGCAAACGCTCCAACAATGACACGTGGAATCATTAACATTCGGGTACACTTACACATAGAAATCGTGAGAGCTGCATGCTGCCACGTGGAAAGCCAATGTCCGTCCAATCATTTTACAATTTATATAAATCAGAATCGATAGCTGCACTGAAGCATTAATGGCGGCTCTCCTGCAGCCCAATGAGAAGAGCAGCTACTTCTCCTCTCTTCCGTTCGCAGACTTATTATCACCGCCGGCGATCGCCGGCGGCGAGCCTTCCGATTTCGATGCCAGTCAGTATTTCGATGGTGAGTTGGAAGCTCCGATGTTTCGAATGATGGAGAGCGGCGACTTATATGAGTGTCAGATGTACGTACGTTCAAAGATGTGATTTTTATTTATTTAATTTGCAGTTATTTTTCCGTGGAAATATAATTGATTTGTTTATGTAATTAAATTAGTTATTTCAAAAGGTTTTTNTGTCAGTATTTCGATGGAGCGTTGGAAGCTCCGATGCTTCGAATGATGGAGAGCGGCGATTTATATGAGTGTCAGATGTACGTACGTTCAAGATGTGATTTTTATTTATTTATTTTGCACTTATTTTTCCGTGGAAATATAATTGATTTGTTTATGTAATTAAATTAGTTATTTCAAAAGGTTTTTTTTTTTTTTTGCATTTAAATTATATTTTGGTGGATGTAGATAATTTGGTTAGTTTGGGTCATGTTTGGTGATTATGTAATTAAATCATGAAATTATAGATGCATATGTTATTATGAAATTTATACATGCAAAATATATAAAGTATTAATANTTTTTTTTTTTTTTTTGCATTTAAATTATATTTTGGTGGATGTATATAATTTGGTTAGTTTGGGTCATGTTTGGTGATTATATGATTAAATCATGAAATTATAGATGCATATGTTATTATGAAATTTATACATGCAAAATATATAAAGTATTAATATCATATAAAAAATATCATTTTTATTACTTTTTTTTAATGTAAAATACATCTATTCATATATGGTTTNTTTGGTTAGGTTGGGTCATGTTTGGTGATTATGTAATTAAATCATGAAATTATAGATTCATATGTTATTATGAAATTTATACATGCAAAATATATAAAGTTTTAATATCATATAAAAAATATCATTTTTATTACTTTTTTTTAATGTAAAATACATCTATTCATATATGGTTTAAAGGTGTTAAGAAACTAGATGTAAAATTAAGGTAGTATATATGTAAATATATAAGAATTATGGGTTATAAATGCAAATTTTCCTTATNAATGCAAACTTCCCTTATTGTTATTATGCTTATGAATATAAAGTAATAGCTAGTTCTCATATATAAAAGATATAGTTAATCATTTTATGTGATTTGGGTGTATGTATTTTTCTTTGGGGCATTTACGTGCATATCAACCAAATTCTATGTATTTACACATCCACCCAAATCATTCAATTGAAGTTTAGGTATTAGATATGTAAATACATATGTGTATGTATGTAAATCAATATTTATGTTTGTGGCCATTTATATTGGGGTTTGTAATATGAAGGGAATATGAGGAGGTGAAGAGAAGGAAGNGATGCAAATTTCCCTTATTGTTATTATGCTTATGAATATAAAGTATTAGCTAGTTCTCATATATAAAAGATATAGTTAATCATTTTATGTGATTTGGATGTATGTATTTTTCTTTGGGGCATTTACATGCATATCAACCAATTCCTATGTATTTATACATCTAACTCCTAATCCTTACTTCTTAATAGCTAGATATGTAAATACATATGTGTATGTATGTAAATCGTTATTTATGTTTGTGGCCATTTATATTGGGGTTTGTAATATGAAGGGAATATGAGGAGGTGAAGAGAAGGAAGGCAGAAGCTGGTTGTAGGATTGGGTTCAGGACAAAGTCTGAGGTGGAGGTATTGGATGATGGATTCAAGTGGAGGAAATATGGGAAGAAAGCTGTGAAGAATAGCCCAAATCCAAGGTATGCATTCCTAATTAGGGTGCTGATTAATATATGTTTTTAAGCTAATTTTAGTGATTATATATGAAGCAAATTTAATTATAAGGACCTCGTGGGACCCACTAGGTCTATAATAAGATTTTAATTCGATCAAAATTTATTTTTAAGTTATGTGATTTTTTTTGAATTAATTAATATTGAAAATTTATTGATTATAGAAAACTATTCTAATTTAATTTAAATCAATTCAATTTTTTTCCAAGCCATCTCATTACTAAAAGGTCAATTGAATAAATGACAATTATTTTGCATGTTTATCTAATAAGGATTAACTATAATTAATAATTGTTGAATCGAATTTTTTTCTTGGACCACAACTCAAGGGATTAGAGCGTTAGAAAGGAGGGAGAGGGAGGGGGAGAGAGAGAGAGAGAGAGAGAGAAGTGTGATGTGATTTGTCCCTTTGGGGCAAACTCAGTATCTTGTGACCCTTTTTACATGATCAAATATACATCGAGAAAGGGAGAGAATCAAAAAACCCTCTTACATAAAAAGACCTTCATATTTATAATAAAGAGAGTGCAATGAAGGAAAATTGCATCTCTAAATTTGCTTTCAAGAGACTCGGCTATCTTTAGCTAGGCTAATTCAGGTTGCTGGTCGCTCAGACTTCGGTTCGTATAAACTTCTCGTCATCTGGACTTCTAAACATCCAGGCTGGTTGATCGGTCATTCAGGCTGTCGACCAGTCGTCTAGGCTTAGTCGGTCATCCAGGCTAGATAGTCCCCTTGAGATATTCAGTTTCACTCATATTTGGGATATAACATCAGCAAGCAGATTTCGCCAACAGCAGCGAGCATTGGCTGCCGGCTGTAGTTGACAGTGGACAACATTCAGTGAACGTGCGGTTTGCAATGGTGGTCGGCAACTATGGAGACTGAAAGTTATCGTCGGTTTTTCTGACCAGAATAACACTAGAATTGAACTTATTTTCCTCCACCCCTCAATTGAAGAGAGAGGTTATATTTATAGCTTTTAGGAAAATGGCATTTTGATCCTTTGGTGAAAAACTTTTCTAATCGCTTGATCGGACGACTCACATTGGCCCCTTGATCATATTGAACTTTTAATGATTTGAGGGCATTAATATTCTAGAAAATAAACGAGCTTAGGCTCTTTGGATTCCACTTGTCGAGATGGTTGATTTTTCTATGAATATGTCAAATTTAGAGTTCATGTAACCATTAAATTAATAATCTAAATTCCTCCAAAGGTGCTTACATGGCTTAATCTAGGTTTGATCGAACTTAGATTGAACCAATCATGGTATTATCTAAACGAACAATTTGACTATAAAATTGCTGAAATTGAGGTCCTGTGTGATCTTTAATTTGAATTCAAAATGTTTTTTTTGTTAAAAAATACCTCGAGTTTCATGTCAAATTATAAACTTTATAGCTGACTTATTAGTTGGCCCCAATTTTTGGGTTATGTTATTTATGTCGTTTGAACATAAAGACATTCTAAAAAGTTCGTACCTCGATGAGAATTTTGTCGTCCTTGGTACTCCATGAAATTTGAATCAAGTTGTTCACGTTATGGTGCACAAAGGCAGAGTAGTTGTGGTTGAAGGTGATGGTGGCTGTCGAACAACATTGTTCCAGTGGTGGTATTGGTTATAGAGCAATGATAGGGATTTAGAGGTGTATTCATGTATACACGGGCTCATATGTGTGGTCGTAAAAACAAATGAGCGTGATTATGCATTAAGAACATAGTAGGGTCCATAGAAAAGTACGAACGCAGGCACATATTATACGACTCATACAGGGACACGCTGGTGCAAGCAGGCATGCACTTGTACTTGTGATAGCTTGTGCTGGAGTTGTGTAGAGTAGCGAGCCGGGCTAGGTTAGTGGAGCGCGGGTGTAAGCGGTTGAGTGTGCTGACCAACCCGGGTCAACTCGAGTCATGAGTGAAGGGTGTTGCATAGGCTGCCCGTGCTGAATTTTGTTGATTCATAAGCAATGGACGGTTGCACAGGCTATCTAAGCAGGATTAGATTAAGTCATTAGTGATGGGCGGTTGTGCATGCTACCTCGGCCGGATTGAGCCAAGTCTTGAAATTTAACTTATTCTCCTCCCTCAATTGAAGATAAAGATTCTATTNGCCATATGCAAGCACTCGGATCAGAAAAATTATGGGCAGTTGTTGTGGTACTGAAGAAGCGCCTATTTCAGAAGACTAATTCATTCCAGTGCTTATTCTTTCGAGTTCAATAACTGTAGTTTACCATGCCTAATTCTTTGCATATAGGAATGCTTTTTGCTTATTTCTGCTGCGAACTTCCACCTGACCTCCAACTGGTTTGTTTTGAGATGCAGTCTTCTTNCATCGAAATGTTTGGTTGACTATAAATATGTCAAAATTTAAGTTCATTAGATCATTAAATTAACAATACAAAATTATCAAATGTGTCTTAATGACTTAATCTGGGTTTAATTGGACTCAGATTGAACCAATTTCGGTATCATCTGGTTCGTCTTATTAAGACTGTTAGTTCGATTATAAACATACTGAAATCGAGAACCTAGACGTTCTTTAATTTGAATCTAGAACATTATATCCTGAGATTCATGTCAAATAAGAAAACTTCTTAACGACTCATCAATAATAATAATAATAATAAAACAATTCTCTATTTTTAATGATTTCATAGCAAATTTTAAGGCCAAACGAAAAAAAATTTATATTTCATAAATAAATTTCAGCTTCTAATTATTGAATCCAAAGTTTTTCATGGAGCCTCAGAGAGCCTTCCCTTAGGATTGAGAGACATCAAGTTCAATTAAATCATATATAGTATAAAAGCATAGATTTTCTGAGGAAAGTATAAAAATGGTAGTTTCTTTGGGAGAAAAACAATAAGATTTGATTTATTTTTTCATGGCCTCCAATTTATTTGTATATATAGGTCCAAACAAAATTTTCAATGAATGAATAGATGTTAATTTATATGGCTTATTATGAGGTAGTATGGTTGTCCAACCACCTTAGCCCTTGAAATAATTTCTTATGTGTGATATGCCAAACTGATTTATATTTGTCCTCTAGCTACGAGCGGCTATGCCGGTCTACTTTCATCCTCTAGGCATGAGATTTTGAACTAGCTCTCATCATTTGACGACCTACCTAATATCACTTGTTGGTCCTCGATATTTGGATTCAAGTCTGTATCAAACAAAGTCTTGGATCTAACTTGGGTTTTACGTGCAACATATATAGTGTTTGACATGCCTGAGTTGAGGCATTCACCAGTATCGATGTTCTCATATCTTTTCTATGAAGCCAAAAAGAATACGAAATAAAGACGAATAACATCCCAAATCATCTTAGATTTATTTCTCAGAAAATAAACTTCATCACTAGAATTTACCTCACCCACACATTATGAATCTTATCACAAAAGAAGAGTTCAAGTTTAATTTTTCTACTCATTCCCTTTTAGAGCAGACATCATATGTTAGTTACGAATCTTGTCGTGAAGCGGACATTCAAACTCAGATGATGTAACCATCATGCATAACAACAAAGAAGAACAAATGATCTAATTCAGCACATCCAATTTGTACATGTTTAGAACCATGGGAAAATTTAAGAGGGGTCTTGCATTTAAACACATATAGTTATATTTTTGCTCCTAGCAAGTCAAAAAAAAAGCACACATTTCTTTTATTTACATATCTTACTTCTAAGCTTTATATTTACATATATAAAACTTTGGTTTTTATTTGTGAAATTATAGATTCGATTGTAATGTGTGTAAATATGAAATTTTAGTACAGTACAGTAGGATTTACGCCGTCGTCCGCACGCCCATCATCCCGGACTTAACATTTTCCACCACAAAATCTAAAAACCAAAATTGATTATTTTCCTCATCAAATATATTGATGATGTATGGCTGCAGGAACTACTACAGATGCTCGAGCCCAGGCTGCGAGGTCAAAAAGAGAGTCGAGAGAGACCGCAGCGATTCAAACTACGTGATAACCATATATGAAGGGACTCACAATCATATAAGTCCAGATTGCAGGCCATCATACGCCACTGATTTTCCTCAAACTGCCATTAGCTCCCATTCATGCCTGAAACCAACACCATGAACTCTGTATTTCATCCCATCAAACAAACAATTCACCATCATCTGTTTTTATTTTGTTCATTATGTAACTATCTTCACTTGGGGCAGTTAGTTAACATGCATGCCCCATAATTTTTATGTATTTACATGCTTAGCCTATACCTTTTTTTTGTTTTTTACATTTATATCATGTAGGGTCTTTGGTATCACAACAAACATATCACTATTTTAACTTCTAAAGAGTGGAATTTGTATTTTTATGTAAGATGGTTTATTTATGTAAAAATTGAATGTTAGGTGGTGAGATANGATCGAAATGTTTGGTTGACTATAAATATGTCAAAATTTAAGTTCATTAGATCATTAAATTGACGATACAAAATTACCAAATGTGCCTTAATGGCTTAATCTGGGTTTGATTGGACTCAGATTGAACCAATTTCGGTATCATTTGCTTCGTCTTATTAAGATTGTTAGTTCAACTATAAACATACTGAAATCGAGAACCTAGAAGTTCTTTAATTTTAATCTAGAACATTATACCTTGAGATTCATGTCAAATAAGAAAACTTCTTAACGATTCATCAATAATAATAATAATAATAAAACACTTCTCTATTTTTAATGATTTCATAGCAAATTTTAAGGCCAAACGAAAAAAATCTTATATTTCATAAATAAATTTCAGTTTCTAATTATTGAATCCAAAGTTTTTCATGGAGCCTCAGAGAGCCTTCCTTTAGGATTGAAAGACATCAAGTTCAATTAAATCACGAATAGTATAAAAGCATAGATTTTCTGAGGAAAGTATAAAAACACTTCTAGGAAAAGCTTGGTATAGAAATGGTAGTTTCTTTGGGAGAAAAACAATAAGATTTGATTTCTTTTTTCATGGCCTCCTATTTATTTGTATATATAGGTCCAAACAAAATTTTCAATGAATGAATAGATGTTAATTTATATGGCTTATTATGAGGTAGAATGGTTGTCCAACCACCTTAGCCCTTCAAATAATTTCTTATGTGTGATATGTCAAACTGATTTTGATTTGTCCCCTAGCTACGAGCGGCTATGCTGGTCTACTTTCATCCTCTAGGCATGAGATTTTGAACTAGCTCTCATCATTTGACAACCTACCTAAATGTCACTTGTTGGTCCTCGATATTTAGATTCAAGTCTGTATCAAACAAAGTCTTGGATCTAACTTGGGTTTTACGTGCAACATATATATTGTTTGACATGACTGAGTTGAGGCATTCACTAGTATCGATGTTCTCATATCTTTTCTATGAAGCCAAAAAGAATACGAAATAAAGACGAATAACATCCCGAATCATCTTAGATTTATTTCTCAAAAAATAAACTTCATCACTAGAATTTGCCTCACCCACACACATTATGAATCTTATCACAAAAGAAGAGTTCAAGTTTAATTTTTCTACTCATTCCCATTTAGAGTAGACATCATATGTTAGTCACGAATCTTGTCGCGAAGGGGACATTCAAGCTCAGATGATGTAACTATCATGCATGACAACAAAGAAGAACAAATGATCTAATTAAGCACATCCAATTTGTATATGTTTAGAACCATGGGAAAATTTAAGAGGGGTCTTGCATTTAAACATATATAGTTATATTTTTGCTCCTAGCAAGTCAAAAAAAAGCACACATTTCTTTTATTTACATATCTTACTTCTAAGCTTCATATTTACATATATAAAACTTTGGTTTTTATTTGTGAAATTATAGATTCGATTGTAATGTGTGTAAATATGACATTTTAGTACAGTACAGTATGATTTACGCCGTCGTCAGCACGCCCATCATCCCGGACTTAACATCTTCCACCACAAAATCTAAAAACCAAAATTGATTATTTTCCTCATCAAATATGTTGATGATGTATGGCTGCAGGAACTACTACAGATGCTCGAGCCCAGGCTGCGAGGTCAAAAAGAGAGTCGAGAGAGACCGCAGCGATTCAAACTACGTGATAACTATATATGAAGGGACTCATAATCATATAAGTCCAGATTGCAGGCCATCATACGCCACTGATTTTCCTCAACCTGCCATTAGCTCCCATTCATTCCTGAAACCAACACCATGAACTCTGTATTCCANTGCTGTCGACCAGTCGTCTAGGCTTAGTCGGTCATCCAGGCTAGATAGTCCCCTTGAGAGATTCAGTTTGACTCATTTTTGCTATACANGAAGCAAATTTAATTATGAGGACCTCGTGGGACCCACTAGGTCTATAATAAGATTTTAATTCGATCAAAATTTATTTTTAAGTTATGTGATTTTTTTTGAATTAATTAATATTGAAAATTTATTGATTATAGAAAACTATTCTAATTTAATTTATATCAATTCAATTTTTTCCAAGCCATCTCATTACTAAAAGGTCAATTGAATAAATGGCAATTATTTTGCATGTTTATCTAATAAGAACTAACTTTAATTAATAATTGTTGAATCGAATTTTTTTTTTGGACCACAACTCAAGGGATTAGAGCGTTAGAAAGGAGAGAGAGAGAGAGAGAGAGAGATAAGTGTGATATAATTCGTCCCTCTGGGGCAAACTCAGTATCTTGTGACCCTTTTTACATGATCAAATATACATCGGGAAAGGGAGAGAATCAAAAATCCCTCTTACACAAAAAGACCTTCATATTTATAATAAAGAGAGTGCAATGAAAGAAAATTGCATCTCTAAATTTGCTTTCGAGAGAGTTATATAGATTATTTTGGGTATTTTACAGAAGTGGGCTAATGGCTCGGCTATCTTTAGCTAGGCTAATTCAGGTTGCTGGTCGCTCAGACTTTTGTTCGTATAGACTTCTCGTCATCTGGACTTCTAAACATCCAGGCTGGTTTGATCGGTCATTCATGCTGTCGACCAGTCGTCTAGGCTTAGTCGGTCATCCAGGCTAGATAGTCCCCTTGAGAGATTCAGTTTGACTCATTTTTGCTATACAATTATAATACAACCGAGTTAATGAATCTAATCTTAAGCAAATTTGAATTGTCTAATTATAAGTACATAAATTGACAAGATTATTAGAGCCATTTAGGATCACCTTTTTATATATCTAATTTTTTTTTCTAATTTTATTTGAATAAATGGATGCATGCGGTGTATGATAGTAGTCGCAAGTTGAACGAACAACAACTAGCAAGCAATGGTCTGCAGTGATCATAATGATTTTGAAGAGCACTCAAAGCTTCTAATTGTTATTATGTAAATTGAAAAAATAAATTTCTTTCATAAGCAAAAAAATAAATATACGGGATCTTACATCGTCTTCAGTTACACCCAAAAGTTGTTGTTGGCAATAGTTGGACGTTGAAGAAGAAGGCTCCTACCTTTCATCCAAAGCATGTCGTTTTGGCTGCGAAGAAATTAGGGTATAAACATTTGTTTTATTTGTTCAGAAGATCTTAAATTCTCGTATCTTATGAAAAGAGAGCATAGAGAATAGGTGAGTCACGATAATTGTGTGCGCCGAAAACTTTATAGTAGTAGTGTGATTAATTACTGTCTAAGTGTTGCACGAAGATCCAACACATACAAAACTAATTGAAGAGTAGTAAGAGAAGACAACTGAATTTTTTACATGGAAAATCCGAAAAGGGAAAAAATGATACAAGTTTTTTTCCATGTAAAACATTGAAGAGTAGTAAGAGAAGGCACCTAATCACAGTAATCCACTATTAGTGTGCATGTAAGTACAATTATACATTTTTTTTTCACAACTGAGAGAGCAGGGTTACAACTTTATACTAATTACAATGCTTGTTTGTATACTGTAAAGAAAAAACTTCAAAAGTCTAGAGAAGTCATCGTATTCTGAGTGTAACGATCGTAAACAATTGTCATCATCAATCGTCGATCTTCAATAGAGTATTATGTGTCACGACATATTTGGGATATAACATTAGCAAGCAGATTTCGCCAACAGCGGCGAGCATTGGCTGTCGGCTGTAGTTGACAGTGGACAGCGTCCGGTGAACGCGCGGTTGTCAATGGTGGTCGACAATTATGGAGACTGAAAGTTATCGTCGGGTTTTCTGACCAGAATAACACTAGAATTGAACTTATTTTCCTCCTCCCCTCAATTAAAGAGAGAGGTTATATTTATAGCTTTTAGGAAAATGGCATTTTGATCCTTTGGTGAAAAACTTTTCTAATCGCTTGATCAGATGACTCACATTGGCCCCCTTGATCACATTGAACTTTTAATGATTTGAGGGCATTAATATTCTAGAAAATAAACGAGCTTAGGCTCTTTGGATTCCACTTGTCGAGATGGTTGATTTTTCTATGAATATGTCAAATTTAGAGTTCATGTAACCATTAAATTAATAATCTAAATTCCTCCAAAGGTGCTTACATGGCTTAATCTAGGTTTGATTAAACTTAGATTGAACCAATTATGGTATTATCTAAACAAACAGTTTGACTATAAAATTGTTGAAATTGAGGTACTGTGTGATCTTTAATTTGAATTCAGAATGTTTTTTTGTTAAAAAATACCTCGAGTTTCATGTCAAATGATAAACTTTATGGCTGACTTATTAGTTGGCCCCTATTTTTGGGTTATGTTATTTATGTCGTTTGAACATAAAGACATTCTAAAAAGTTCGTACCTCGATGAGAATTTTGTCGTCCTTGGTACTCCATGAAATTTGAATCAAGTTGTTGACGTTATGGTGCACAAAGCCAGAGTAGTTGTGGTTGAAGGTGATGGTGGCGGTCGAACAACATTGTTCCAGTGGTGGTAGTGGTTATAGAGCAATGATAGGGATTTAGAGGTGTATTCATGTATACACGGGCTCATATGTGTGGTCGTAAAAACAAAGGAGCGTGATTATGCATTAAGGACATAGTAGGGTCCATAGAAAAGTACGAACGCAGGCACATATTATACAACTCATACAGGGACAAGCTGGTGCAAGCAGGCATGCACTTGTACTTGTGATAGCTTGTGCTGGAGTTGAGGAGAGTAGCGAGCCGGGCTAGGTTAGTGGAGCGCGGGCGTAAGCGGTTGAGTGCGCTGACCAACCCGGGTCAACTCGAGTCATGAGTGAAGGGTGGTTGCATAGGCTGCCCGTGCTGAATTTTGTTGATTCATAAGCAGTGGACGGTTGCACAGACTATCTAAGCAGGATTAGATTAAGTCATTAGTGATGGGCGGTTGTGCATGCTGCCTCGGCCGGATTGAGCCAAGTCTTGAAATTTAACTTATTCTCCTCCCTCAATTGAAGATAAAGATTCTATTNGCCATGAATGGCTTGAGCACAACATAACTCATTGACTTTCCTAGTACCATGGAACAAATTAATGAATTGGCACAAAATTTGTCCTCCAGTGCCACACAGAGCAGAAGATGGCTGGATGACCATGGTTCCGCTCTATGATTTATGCTCTATTTATTGGGATTAACATAATTTGGATGAGATCTGATGTTTGGAAGTCTATATACTCTACCAATGTAATTTCTTAATGTACTTTGGAAACTCGAATGCATTGACAGTTTTCCGCTCTTTAATTATTGAGCTAACACAAGTAGTCACACTTTAAAGTGAAAAGATGAGAGATACAAGTACCTTTGCTTGCAGCTGACATTGAAGTGCTGCTCCTTCACTCATAGTAATCTTCTTCTGTCACACCACGAATTAAGAAAATTATCAAGTCATATAAGCAATAATTTGGATAAGAGAACTTTTCGATTCAAATAGCAAACAACTTTAGCAATATTTGTTCTGGGTGACGTGACAGTTCTCCATATCAGATGTAACATAATAGAGAGAGAGAGAAAGAGAGAGAGAGGAGAATGCTTTGGCATGCTTACCTGGTTCATCATCTATGTTAAAGTCATCCTCATCATCATCGAAGTATTCATTCTGCATGGAAGATATCAAATTAAGTTGGACTTTCCAGCCGTTATACATATATATAAAAATCAATTTTGAGGGAAAAGATAATTTGATAAACAGTATGTCAAGTTCGCTAAATAACTTATCCTTAAGATCACAAAGAATGGCAAGTCACCTTACTAGTAAGGATCTCATAGCTAATTATGGGTGAGCTATCTACAAAGATGAAGAGGCAAATTACTAAGTCAGTTGCTGATTGTACAAATAAACTTAATGAACTTATAGTTTGATTTGATGTCAAAAACCTTCCCAAATTAATCTTTTCTAGGTTTTGCACTATATTAACAGAGATTTTAGCTCACTTTTAAATTTCAATACACCATGCATTTCGGCTTGTTCTTGAATTGGAAGTGTAAATTTACATGCATAGCACACAGTTATTATGTATTTACATATCTCACACCTAAACTATTCATATTTACACAGAGCACTCAAATCCTCAATATCACATTAAGAAAATAGCACTATTACTACTTTTTAAAAGTGAAAAACACATTTTCAAGCTTAGATTTCAAACATCAGAGTGCTATGTATGTAAATATGGAAGTTTAGAGGTGAGATATGTAAATCTAAAAGAATTGTGTGCAACAGATGTAAATTTCGCTTAATTTTTTACTGAGAAAGTTTTCCGCATATCGGAGAATTTTCAGGAGGACCATTATCAAAAAACCTTCAGTGGAAGCTGGATTCTGCAGCAGATTTTACCATATGCAAGCACTCGGATCAGAAAAATTATGGGCAGTTGTTATGGTACTGAAGAAGCGCCTATTTCAGAAGANTCCGAGCTTTCTGCCTCTTCCTTCTCTAAATCTGCTTCTGCTTCTTCATCTCCATTATTGTTTTCTTTTACACCGTTGTTCTTCACATCACCATCCTGGAAATCAGTTAGACGCTTGCATTTTCATTTTGCTAGAAGATTATCAAAACCACAAGGCAGGTGAAACTGGAGTGACCAATATAAAGACTTTTTTGATGGAATGCAATGTCTTCTGATGCATAGGGTGTGCACACATAGAATGCAATGGAACAAATGAGGAAGTTGTGAAAGGACATAATGAGCTAGGTAAAAGTGGGTTTGGAGAGAGGGAGGAGGGAGAGAGATGAGGGGAGTGCGGAAGATACAAAGCAAAAGAAAGTTCGGGATAGAATAGAACGTAAGCAGCTTCAATGATTTAGTTATTACTAAGAATATGCAAAGAGCATGACAATCTTGAATTCACTCACCTTATCTTTCTCTTCAAGCTTTTCAAACAAGCTGAATTCATCTAGTGCCAAAAAAAAGAGAAACAATACAAAGTAAGCACTGCTTCACGAATTAAAATTTAAAATGACAGCTTATACACACACTCATGCGGTAAGCAAAACACCAAAGCTTTTAATTGATTTGCTGTTGATGAAAAGAGACCCTCTAACAATCACAGCGAGGGAAATTGATGAGCACCCACCGAAGTTAGAAAAAAAAAGAAAGTTAACAGCAGTAGTTGCAAGCAAAATTAGCATGTAGTTACTAAAAAATTGCCCTAGTACCAAGAACTCAACTCAGCAATGATATAGATTAAGAAAAAAAAATATCTATAACAACAACGATCTCCAAATCACTAGCTACGGATTCATTGCAGCATTATAACATGATAAGCTAAATTTTATCCNACAACGATATGGAGTTATGTGTTGTAATCCAAAAACAGCCTATGGACAGAACAAACAGACTTATCTTCGCAACAAGTGTCAAAATAGTCCTCTAACTCTTTGCAAAAGGGCATTTTAATCCTAAACAATATTAAAGTGTTAATTTGGTCCCTAGGCTATTCTAATATGGGCTGAAATAGTCCCCACAGAAGTATATTTCAATCCCAATTTAAAGTGCCTTGGAGACTAATTTGGCGATTTTAGAGACTCTAGGGCTCGAATTGCCCAATATAAATAATTAGGGGACTATTTTGGTACTATATGCTATTTCAAAAAGAGAACAACTACACATAAATTAACCTGAAAAAACAGAACATGATAACCACGCTAAAAGGTATTATCAAGATTTAGTTAGTACCATAGCATAATCATCCTCCGAGCTTTCTGCCTCTTCCTTCTCTAACTCTGCTTCTGCTTCTTCATCTCCATTATTGTTTTCTTTTACACCGTTGTTCTTCACATCACCATCCTGGAAATCAGTTAGATGCTTGCATTTTCATTTTGCTAGAAGATTAT
>JXCR01016144.1:244387-263184 GCA_002079205.1 Phalaenopsis hybrid cultivar
GGGGGGGGATGTGAAGGAAAATCACCACCACAAAGCAAGATGCAGTTAGAGCACCACTCATCCTCGAATACAACCCTAGAAAGGTATCCCTTGCTTTATTTTGTTGAAAAAGATAAAGTTTTTTGTGATGCTGCTACTTAGCAGCCTTTTGTACCTTTTTGATATATTAATGCAAATACAATATTTCATAGAAAGGAAAATAGATCTCACCAAAACTAACTCTAATGAATTAAAATAGCATATATATAGTACTGGGTAAGTAGGAGGGAGAAGATCCTTCGGCTCGGGCAGCAGCCCAAGCTCAGTCTCTAAGGAAAAACCCCTGCAAAGTTGTTTCGGCCAGTGGGAGCAACACCCAGTTCAACCACTAGAAAAGCCCTGCATCAGTCTCCCAAGATTGGGGGAGATTCGACTTCATTAGTCAATTCTTTTGTCTGTACGTTGACAGTGACAAAGTGGCGAAAACCTCCCAGAGCTGCGAACCTTTGACGTGGCCCAAGGAGCACCTGAATCTCACAGGCAACTATGATGCCTTTGAAAACACCTACGAATTTTTTTCTAATTGCGAGCACACCTCCATATCAATCTAATCTTCTGTGGGTCCACTACTGAGCTGAACTAGGTATGTGTGTCCTACATAGACTGTTGAATCCTCCCAAAGTAATCCGCAGTCGATTCAATCTGATCTGAGGTGAGGGTAGCCTGAACCTCCCTGAACGGTGGCAGTCATAGTTGTAAGTTATTGATCGTAAAATGCTCTTTCTCGTGACAGTCTCATGTCTGGAGCTGGTGTCTCAATCCTCTCATCCCCTGTCATCACCAAAACCGATCCCATTGATGTTTCTCTGTTGGCAAGTGCACCTATATCTAGAGCCCCACTGAAGGAAGGACAACGCGCTTCCCTATCTTGGTGAAGGAGTAGGTGTTTCTAAATTTGGCGTGTTGAGTCCTGCTGCCAAATTTCCATGGTCTCCCCAGCAACATGTGGCAGGCATCCATGATTACCACGTCACACAACATCTGATCCTGCAGCAGGCTCCCAATAAAAAATTTTACTATGCACCTCCGGTCAATACTAACCATATTCTTCATCTTCAACTATGTCGAAGAATATGACTGGGTGTACCTCAGAGTCATGAGGTCCAACTTCTCCACCATCTGTGTAAACGTCATGTTTCTACTGGTCCCTCTATTGATGATGAAATTATACACCTTTCCTTCACAGTGTAACAGGTGTAAAATATATTGTGGTGAAGCCACTGCAAATCTCTAGTATCCTTTGTTTATAGGACTCGACAAACCATGAGCATCTCTCTTTCATCCGGTGAAAGATGATAAACCTTACCCTCTTCCTCAGCTGCCTCCTCGTCACTAACTTCCTCCATTGTACCTTGCTCAATGAAAGAAACAACTCGACTCGTCGAGCAGCTAGAGGCAATTTGACCAAATTCACTGGTGTTTCCAACGTCGAGTGGCTGCTTGATTGGAGGTAGTTGTCTACTCTGTTTCTGCTGTCTCATTACCTTTAGAGCTAAGGTTTGGACATCTCCAAATGACCAATAAGGCTGCAGCTACACAACGTCCCTAACAGCGGGCTTCAAACCCCAAGATAACAAGCTATGGTGTGTTCCTCTGACTCGACCAAATCACATTTCATCTGCAACTGGTTAAACTGCACCGTGAACTCCTCCACTAATAGATCTCTCTGCTACAGTTGGTAGAGTCTCAAAAACATATCCTGACAGTAATACAAATGCAAGCATTTTCCCTGCATCACCTTCCTCATCCTCTCCCACATGATAATCTTTTCATCTTCTTTTTTATTGCTTTGCCTTTGCAAATATTCCTACCACAATAAGACACTCTTTCTCAGTTTTAAAGCAATAGGATTCACCTTTTTATCTACCGACACCTCCTTGCACTCAAAGATCTTCTCAACTGATTGTAGTCATTCGATAAAGTTATCTGGATCCATAACTCTATCGAACTCTAGTAGATCTACCGTTATTCTGAAGTCCCCGTCTCCTCCATATATGGCCTCCTCTCTCAGCTTCCTCCGATACTGGATACCAAAGTATTGTGGCATGTCTTCCTCGTCACTGAAATCCTTATGGAATGGGTTGAAATTATCATCTCTTTCTCCTTTTTGACTTTTCCTATCAAGATTGAGGGAAGTTTCTCCATAGGTTTCATCCTCAATGTCGGTAAGCCTCCGCTGAAGTTGGCATATTGCTCGTTGTATGTGTTCCCGAGTAGGCCCTAACATGTATCTCCTTGGTGACATGGCTAGGGTTTAGAATTGGGAGATGAAAGAAATGGCAAAAAAAATAATCTAGGGTTGCTGATTTTGAAAATCAACAAGAAGAATTAGGGTTAGGTCAAAATTTAACTATGGTTTGGGAATAGGAAAGAAAATCTTCGGTGAAAGTGGCTTGGGTGATAGTGGATGCTAGAAAATCATAGGATAGGACTAGGGTTAACCTGTTTCTGATATCAAATGATACCGGAGTTAACTCAAAACACATAACGGAATAATACTTTATTGCTTAAATTAAACGGATTACAAACTCGACACTTGATGAACAGAAAAAACGATACGAAGCCACTCTAGAGCGTAGATCGAGTGGTGATGCAGCGATTGCGGGAAGCAAAGGGTATGGAAGGGTGTAAGGATGGACGAGCAACAACCTAGTGGTTGGGTTATAGCGGGAAGGGGAAGGAGGTTGTTGGGAGCAACAGTTTCGTGTTAGGAGGCCGATTGGGTTATAGCGGAAAGGGGAAGGGGAAGCTGATAGTAAATAGAAAAAGAATTAGGGTGGAGGAGGTATGCGAAGGATAATCACTGCCTCGGAGCAAGATATAGTCGGAGCACCACTCGTCCTCAAATACAACCCTAGAAAAGAAAATGGGGACGCCAAAGGCTGTTCAAATAGAAATCTCANAGAGCCCCACATTTGTGCTCTTTGATCCACACTCCCACATAAAATTTTGAAAAAATAATAATAAAACTGAGAACAATTGTCGATCATTCCAACGGTAAAAAGACGGTATCAAAACCAAAGCAGATAGAAAAATATCCTAAACATACTATTAATTGATTACTTGTCTAAAAACCACACGATCTATCTTAATCGTGTTGACAAGTAGCAAGAATGCAAATGTATTGAGATCTGAAACATCCGATCGATTGACCTAGCAGAGAGAAAATATTTTTTATGTATGAGAAAAACTACAGAGAGCAGCTTCCTTAACAAAACAAACATTTGAGAAACATGGATGCAAAGGTTAGAGTGGGATAAATTCAGACCTTGCATGAGCAATTGAGGACAAAAATTGTCAAGTATAACACCAAATATCAAAAGCAAGCTAATAAATCCAAGAAAATTATGGTCTTCTGGTGTGGAGAAGATTGAAGAAGAGTAGATTTCCTATAGGAGCATTTGAAAAGCTCAAGCTTAGAGCTGGCAACCCAACTTAATGATGCCTCTTATTTTGACAGCCCCTATCTTGGGAAAACTTTTGATAATTTATGCCACAAACTTAGATGACTCTCTCGGAGACCTGTTAGCTCAGGATTATTAAGAAGATCAATGATAATGCATACAAGATTGATCTGCTAAGAAACAACAATATTTTTGCTACCTTTAACGTCAATGTATTGTTGCCATATTACGAGAATACAAAAGATTCTAAAGAAGAGGGTGAAGCCCCTTCTATCTATGGAGAGTGACAAGTAAAAGTCCCATGCTCTGAAAGATGGTATTATCCCAACTTGAGACAAACCTTCATGGGAATAAGATTTACCATCCCACGATAGTTGTAGCAGAAGAATTCCCGCCTATTGGGTTGCGATAGGCCCTATTTGCCTTATTTTAATTTATAATTAGGGTTTAATTTCTAATCCTAATATAAGTATGTTATTTTAGAACCCGTTGGACAATTTTATGTTTTTGATTTGTGCATTTGAGAGGTTGTTTTCTCTAATTTAGGCCCCAAGGAGGGACATCATTTTTTATGTGTGCAAGTGGTGTTTACTTTTGGACTAAGTGTTGAATCTCCCCTGGTTTATGTGCCTAAATGGTATCGTTGTTTGTCGTGCTAACTGTTAGTTCTCCCAGTAGAACTCTTGCTTTCCCTTCCAAACTCCATTAACTCCATATATTCTCTTATGTAGCCATTCCACAACACCAAGCCACTAAATCCAATCCTCAAACACCTTTCTAAGGATCCGGAATGGCATGAGAGAGAGAGAGACAGACAGAAAGACTTCCACAATTTTATTTTGCCCTCTTTTCAATCACATGTGCGTGCACGCGTCTGCGTAGGTATGCGCACATATGTATCCGTGTGTGTGCGTGCATATATATATATATATATATATATATATATGATAACAAGAGATATATATATCATAATAGCTTCATGTCGTCGTCGTCATCGTCCCGCCGCTCTGCTAGGGTTCCGCCCTATGGCGAACCCTTTCTTCGATCTGCCCCCGATCGCCATTGCTTTGGCGGCGTCGATTGCATCAGAGAAGGCGCGCACTCTGCGTCGTCCACCGACGCTCGCTAGCTCACTCCCCTGCGCTTGTCTTCTCTGCGACGTTCCTTCGCGCCAGTAACACAGGGCTTGTCTGTGCCGATCGATAGAAACTGCGGCGTGTCGATCGACTGCGTCTGTGCCGATAGATAGAAATGGCATCAGGGCGTTCCTACGACGCTGCCCTCGCCAGTGATAACCCCGTCTCCGACCCTCTTTCCAATATGTTTCCGCAACGATACCATGACAATTTTGCCCTTGGCATTGAAACTGGATTTCTCAAAACATCTTCCCGTAAAAACGGCAAACCTGCAATCTTTCTCACTGAGGCAGAAATCTCCACCCTAGCTGCGCCCTGCCGACTGTTCTTAGTAGGTAAGTTTTTTTATGGAAACCCTAAACTTGAACTAATTCGAAAGGACTTTGAGGAAATGAAGCTGAAAGGGGGTTGGAAGATCAATAAATTGGATGGTCGCCACATTCTGATTCAATTATCAAATGATGAAGACTACACCCAGTTGTTTGCGAGAAGTCTTCTTCGAATAGAAAACCAGGTGATGAAAGTTTTAAAATGGACGGTGGATTTTGACCCCATGCTGAACCTCCTATCATTCCTGTTTGGCTCCGCTTCCCAGGTCTGAAGATCCACCTTTTTTATCAAGAGCTTCTCTTCGCTTTAGCGATGGTATACGGTAAACCCCTCAAAACTGACACGCCTACAGTGAATCTGACTCGGCCTTTAGAAGCCAGAATTTTGATAGAAAGAGATATTACTTTACATTTTTCGGAAGAAATATGGATTGACACACCATATCAGGGTTTTTGGCAGCAAGTAGGACTTGAACAGATACCACTTTATTGTACTCACTGCTGTATGTTTGGACATTCTTCTTCTCAATGTTCTCAGTTGCATCCAAACTTAAAACTTAAAACCTTCAAGTAAAAACGCTTCTGGATCTGCCCCACCTCATACCTGTCCCTCCTCTGCCCCTGAGTGCATTCCACAAACTATTGAAACACCGGTTGACGCAATGCCACCTCCGCCTCCCACTACCGGAGACAATACTCTCTCTGTTCTTCCGACTGATATATTGGCAGATGATTTACTTGGGCCCGACAATCAGGATAGTATTGAAGCTCCACATCCCCAGGATGTTTCAGGTGTTGAAGAGACATGCTAACCTCGATAAAGAGGAATGTCTTTTGTTGAATACCTCATTTCTTGTTTGTGTAACATTACTTGCTCGTTCAAAATCAGGTATATGATATCTGATATCAGAATATGGTTTGAGATACCCTCGCTGCAACGGATAACCGGCATCCACCAAATAATACTTTCTTGTAACGTGTTTAACCTTCATTTTCACATTTAAAAAAAATACAATAAATATATCGTGGTGCAACATACCTTGAGGAGGATGGGGAAAGCTATAATCTGGATTCCGTGTTGCACTCTTGAAAATTCTGCTGTCATGTGCACTACCCTCCCAACCTTGCATAATAAATGTGAAACACATATTAAAATCACAGACTGCCATGACATTTTGGGTTGGGGTTTCACTACGTCCGATAAATGCAACTTTCTCTGATCTACACTGAATACTTTTGTTATTACTTGTCACAGATTAAATAATAGACTTCTTTTCATAGTGATGATTAGCTTAATAATTTAGTTTTCTTTGTGAAAATGTGTCCAGTATACATCATTATGGACCCAAACCAAGTACGTCGTAGAAGGAGAAACACAGCTATCAACTTGCTTGTAGAGTACTACAACACATACATCGACCGTTCTCCCTGTTACACATCATCACATTTTGGAGACAAATGGGTTGTGGAAATGCTTATCGGGCATCCCACAAGATTTCACAGCATGTTCCGCATGACACAGGATGTTTTTACAAATCTTTTAGCAGAACTCATTGGATCTCATGGCTTCCATGGGTCTATGAGGATGACTGACCGTGAGGTCTTGACGATTACTCTTTATATATTATCACAGAACGAGTCCATGCGCGGTGCGATGGAACGCTTCCAGCACTCATCAGAGACCATTAGCAGGTACTTCTCAGTGGGTTTGAGTGCTTTGGCGAGCCTCGCCAAATAAGTCATAAAGCCAACAGATCCAACGTTTTCACAAACTCCTGCGGAGATTCGCCACGATCGACGCTACATGCCATTCTTTAAGGTACAAATTTAATCTTATATTAATGAAATTTAACATGAAAGCATGACATTAATTAATGAATTACTAACGCTACATGTTTAGGATTGCATCGGTGTGATAGATGGAACACATGTTGATGTACGTGTGTAATGGACTTCTAAGGAATTTTTACCAACATATTAGATTTTCGCAGTTTCCATAAAAATAGTTATATGTAAAGAACAAATTAAAATGAAAGGTCTCAATCAACAACAATTCAAAAAACCAGGTCTTCTCATAAACTGTTCAAATAAGCACATAGTAAATACTAAAGAACTCCATTCAGATTTTCCTGCGCTCATAAAAATGTCGTAGATACGACGCCCTTCGGTCTTTGGCAATTGCTGTGAAAAACTCTCTGCACCGAATCTTGAAGCAGCTCAACAGCAAGGTAGTAAAGCTCATCATCCGCTACAATACTTGGATCCTGCTCTAAAATTGCCACAACCTCGTTAAATGATGTTTTATGCACTTTATTTGGGGCATCGTTGGAAGAATCCATAAGGCACAATATCTGGTTTCTGATAGAAGCAGCTCCACCCTTTTTTTTACCCTCGAGTCTAGATCGCTTCGAGCGGTTCGTGGATAGAATCTCAGTGGGACCTGGACTTGGGAAATCAAGAAAATCATCTGATAAGCTGACAGCAACATTGTCTTGTGTTTCACCAAATCCTACCTCGTTGGGAGCGCATGCATATTTTCCTGTGGCGACGACGCCCCCGAACATCAGGTTTAACTTCTCCTCCAAATCGGGTTCAATCCCACAAGTTTTATACTTCTTCGCTGCGGGCACCACCTGGAGAAAAAACCCAAATCAGTTCTACATCTTGAAAGAGAAATATATTATGGAAATTATCCAAAGTTACAATTACTAACCGCGAACCTTTCTGCCCACCACTCCTCCGAGGCATCTATGGTTCGCTTTATCGGATCCCAACCTAAACCAGTTGAACCACGTTTTAAATCCTTCCAAATTTTCCAATCTTTTTTCATTTGATCCCATTTATTTTTCATTTGTAGCCCGTCGTACTCCCGTCTCGTGGAGTCTTTAAAATTTTTAATGATATTCAACCAACCTTCTTTATTGAAAAACGTTGTTGGTCTATTGTCCAGTTCTATTTCTTTTATACAAAGGTCGCAAAACAACATTTTGATTTCTTTTTCCCAGAGTGCTGGTGAACCATGTTTTTTAGCCTTACCAGCCATGCTAAAACTACGATAAAGCAAAGAAATGAAACACAACAATGGCATAATTTAGAAGTTAAGACATGAGAATCATTCATGGGTGTTGCATCATATTCAATAAAACAGAAAATTTAAGGAAGCATAAAAATGAAAAAAAGGACACAAAATTTAATGTGGTTCGGTCAATTTGACCTACATCCACGGCAAAGGAGGCCAACAGCTTTATTATAGCACCAAAGAGTAAGATACAAAGCTTTGATTCATACATTACTCCCTACCCGAAACATAAAAATAACCAGCAGCATATATAGAAAACCAGGAATTTGCCATGAATGAACCCCATCCCAGGAATTTGCCATGAATGAACCCCATCCCAGAAAACCAAGTGTTGTCATGAATGAACCCCATTACTCCCTACCCAAAACATGAATGAACCCCATCCCAGCATGTATAAAGTTTTGATTCATCCCAGATGCATAATACATTACTCCCTCCCACACAACCCTTCGAAGCCTGCACACAGTAGTCGGACATAATAGAAAACCAACAACATATCCAATAAAAAGGTAAGCCGAAGCAAAAAAAGCAAGTAATCTTGGAATTTGAGCATGATATGAGAACCTAAAATTTAAAGTGCAACATATAATTGAGATTCTTTTCAAGGATATTGATACTCGTATAACCTTTAAGCCTTAGCTTAAGATCTTATCATTAAAGATCTTTTTTGAAATTACTCAACAAAGTCTTAAATTTTCTATAGTGTCCTCAAATTACTACTCCTAGATGAGAACCCGAAGCAAAAAAAAAAAAAAATTTGCTGCGACGACCAAAGCCAGCTTGCCAAGTACTAGAGCAATGCAAAACAAGTTAGGTGTAAAGATAACATAAAAATAATAATCTTACAATTGCTTATAGGACCATGCCAAGGTACCAATAGCTGTCATGATGGATTACACATGTTTTCTACCACTCAATTATGATCTAACTCTTTAAAAATACCTAACCATTATTCAAATGTCATACATTCTAAGGACACACCAATTCTTCATATCGATAGTGAAACAGGCATGTTAAAAGTGTTTCCCTATAGTGAAGTAGGCATGTTAAAAGTGTTTCAAACATAATCCATAATTTATGGAAAGTGTTTCAACATATTCATGAATTTCAATTCTTTTACAACAATTCAATGTATTGCACCAAAAGATCGTCTTATAACTAGAACAAAAAGAATAATAATAGCACGGGTAATGAAACAAAGTAAAGGCGGCCAACAACCAATAAGCTCACGGGTAGAGGCAACAGGGAAGCCACCAAGCCAACACAAAACTCTCCAAAAGCCTTGAAATAAAAGGGAAATCATGCATTCATATTTTGAATAGCAGGGAGCAGAATCGAGCCCCCAAAGCAAACTCCAAAAGCCTCCAAGAACTCAATTATTTCAACTTGCATATGTTTCGAATGAGGAGACAACCATAAAAAGCAAAACTAGGCCCTCAAAACAAAATTAACTTGCTTGAATATGCTTCAAACAGAGAGGCATCAGAGTAGCATCAAAACTAGAGTCCCAACATAAAACTCCAAAGCGCCAGAGCAAAATGTAACTATACGCATGTGTTTCGAACAAAGGGGGCAACAAATAAGCAAGCTTAAAAATTTGATTCCAAATGTAAGGGCTAATTTCATGTAAGAGAAAAATGAAGAATTTTTTCGTCTTCCAAAATTTCAAGCGAAAGCAAACTTCATGAAGCTACAGATCCACAACAGAAAAGTAGGAAAAAATAAAAATGTCATAAAAGGGAAAGAGATGAGGAGAAGAACACATCAGGAGCCGCAAAAAACGACAATCTTCCATTAACAGGTGCTTGCAAATCTTCAACCACAAAACAATCTAATGAAACACGGCAAACATGCAAATATGGGTGCAAGGTCTACAACTTTGCAAAAAACGCACATCCTTCCTCTCATATCCGAAAATACACGGAGAAAATGACTCGTCTTTACCTGAGCTATGTCGATCGAGGGACGACGAAACAAGAAGGAGAAGGGGACGCGAGGGAAGCAGCGGGGAAGAACCTAGGGCAGAGGCAAGAAAAGGGTAAAAGGTAAAAATCTCCTGCGAAAGCGGGACAGCGGGGTTAATGTCGCGGCCCGCTTTCGCTCCGCTTCCGCGAATCTAATTGCCAAAGTCACGAACCAAACGAAGAACTTTCGCGAATAATCGCGGCAAAGGCCCGCGCAGCTCCTAAAAATCCCTCCCAAACGGACCCTTAACTAGTCAGGCCCAATCACAACATAACTCATTGACTTTCCTAGTACCATGGAACAAATTAATGAATTGGCACAAAATTGTCCTCTAGTGCCACACAGAGCAAAAGATGGCTGGATGACCATGGTTCCGCTCTATGATTTATGCTCTATTTATTGGGATTAACATAATTTGGATGAGAACTAATGTTTGGAAGTCTATATACTCCACCAATGTAAGCTCTTAATGTACTTTGGAAAATCGAATGCATTGACAGTTTTCCGCTCTTTAATTATTGAGCTAACACAAGTAGTCACGCTTTAGAGTGAAAAGATGAGAGATACAAGTACCTTTGCTTGCAGCTGACATTGAAGTGCTGCTCCTTCACTCATAGTAATCTTCTTCTGTTACACCACGAATTAAGAAAATTATTAAGTCATATAAGCAATAATTTGGATAAGAGAACTTTTCGCTTCAAATCGCAAACAACTTTAGCAATATTTGTTCTGGGTGATGTGACGGTTCTCCATATCAGATGTAACATAATAGAAAGAGAGAGAGAGAGAGAGAGGAGAATGCATTGGCATGCTTACCTGGTTCATCATCTATGTTAAAGTCATCCTCATCATCATCGAAGTATTCATTCTGCATAGAAGATATCAAATTAACTTGGACTTTCCAGCCGTTATACATATATATAAAAATCAATTATGAGGGGAAAGATAATTTGATAAACAGAATGTCAAGTTCGCTAAATAACTTATCCTTAAGATCACAAAGAATGGCAAGTCACCTTACTAGTAAGGATCTCATAACTAATTAAAAAAGAGGTGAAGAGATGCAATAGAAAATATATCTTCAGCTTACTGACCTGATCATGGGTGAGCTATCTACTAAGAGGCAAATTACTAAGTCAGTTGCTGATTGTACAAATAAACTTAATGAACTTATAGTTTGATTTGATGTCAAAAACATTCCCAAATTAATCTTTTCTAGGTTTTCCGCTATATTATCAGAGATTTTAGCTCACTTTTATATTTCAATACACCATGCATTTCGGCTTGTTCTTGAATTGGAAGTGTAAATTTACATGCATAGCCACAGTTATTATGTATTTACATATCTCACACCTAAACTATTCATATTTACACACATAGCACTCAAATCCTCAATATCACATTAAGAAAATAGCACTATTACTACTTTTTAAAAGTGAAAAACACATTTTCAAGCTTAGATTCCAAACATCAGAGTGCTATGTATGTAAATATGGAAGTTTAGGGGTGAGATATGTAAATCTAAAAGAATTGTGTGCAACAGATGTAAATTTAGCTTAATTTTTTACTGATAGAAAGTTTTCCGCATATCGGAGAATTTTCAGGAGGACCATTATCGAAAAAACCTTCAGTGGAAGCTGGATTCTGCAGCAGATTTTACCATATGCAAGCACTCGGATCAGAAAAATTATGGGCAGTTGTTATGGTACTGAAGAAGCGCCTATTTCAGAAGACTAATTCATTCCAGTGCTTATTCTTTCAAGTTCAATAACTGTAGTTTACCATGCCTAATTCTTTGCATATAGGGGTGCTTTTTGCTTATTTCTGCTGCGAACTTCCACCTGACCTCCAACTGGTTTGTTTTGAGATGCAGTCTTCTTCACATGATATAAGAATCTTTCCCACCAAGAGCTGTGATTCATTGGTTGATTTTCACTATATGGCTGAGTTGAATGTGAGATAAAGTCTGCAATAGAAGCAGGTGATGGCTTTGTTGTGATAGATGGCTAATTAATTATCATCACCGCCTCTCAAGTTGATGAGCCAATGAGCATCAACTTGTCACATGGAGTCGCATTAATATTATCACAATAAACCATGGATCTTTAAGCCAGCGATAAATGGTAAATTTTTAAATGGCCAAGAGCCTAACAGACTTATCTTGGCTGAGATTACAAGAAATTAAATCAAAAGATAATGGTCCAAAAAATTAAATCACAAGATAGAAAGAGGCTGAAATTACAAAGATAAAAATAACAGAGACCACAACGATACGGAGTTATGTATTATAATCCAAAAACAGCCTATGGACAGAACAAACAGATTTATCTTGGCAACAAGTGTCAAAATAGTCCTCTAACTCTTTGCAAAAGGGCATTTTAATCCTAAACAATATTAAAGTGTTACTTTGGTCCCTAGGCTATTTTAATATGGGCTGAAATAATCCCCACAGAAGTATATTTCAATCCCAATTTAAAGCGCCTTGGAGACTAATTTGGAGATTTTAGAGACTCTAGGGCTCGAATGGCCCAATATAAATAATTAGGGGACTATTTTGGTACTTTATGCTATTTCAAAAAGAGAACAACTACACATAAATTAACCTGAAAAAACAGAACATGATAACCACACTAAAAGGTATTATCAAGATTTAGTTAGTACCATAGCATAATCATCCTCCGAGCTTTCTGCCTCTTCCTTCTCTAAATCTGCTTCTGCTTCTTCATCTCCATTATTGTTTTCTTTTACACCGTTGTTCTTCACATCACCATCCTGGAAATCAGTTAGATGCTTGCATTTTCATTTTGCTAGAAGATTATCAAAACCACAAGGCAGGTGAAACTGGAGTGACCAATATAAAGACTTTTTTGATGGAATGCAATGTCTTCCGATGCATAGGGTGTGCACACATAGAATGCAATGGAACAAATGAGGAAGTTGTGAAAGGACATAATGAGCTAGGTAAAAGTGGGTTTGGAGAGAGGGAGGAGGGAGAGAGGGAGGAGGGAGAGAGGGAGATACAAAGCAAAAGAAAGTTCGAGATAGAATAGAACGTAAGCAGCTTCGATGATTTGGTTATTACTAAGAATATGCAAAGAGCATGACAATCTTGGATTCACTCACCTTATCTTTCTCTTCAAGCTTTTCAAACAAGCTGAATTCATCTAGTGCCAAAAAAAAACAGAAACAATACAAAGTAAGCACTGCTTAACGAATTAAAATTTAAAATGCAGCTTATAAACACACACACACTCATGCGGTAAGCAAAACACCAAAGCTTTTAACTGATTTGCTGTTGATGAAAAGAGACCCCTCTAACAATCACAGCGAGGGAAATTGATAGCACCCACCAAAGTTAGAAAAAAAAAAGAAAGTTAACAGCAGTAGTTGCAAGCAGAATTAGCATGTAGTTACTACAAAATTGCCCTAGTACCAAGAACTCAACTCAGCAATGATAGAGATTTATAACACAAGCCTAATTAAAAAAAAGAGAGCTAAAAGAAAAAAAATATCTATAACATGATTAAATTCATAACAACGGTCTCCAAATCACTAGCTACGGATTCATTGCAGCATTATAACATGATAAGCTAAATTTTATCCATCCTAGTCTTTGAAGAAGACACATGGCAATTGATAGCCTTTTGATAATAGTCAAAAAGTAAATTTTAGCCAAACCTCGTCTTGTATCCCAACGAAGTCTTTTGCTGTCAACATGTCCCCTTTTTTCACCTATAACAAATGTAACAATCAGTTTAAACAAAAACTCCAAAAATTACAGAAGTTTGACCATAATGGTCAACTAGTACCAAATGAAAATTAGAACAATAATTTTTAGATAGAATCATAGCGTACATCACAAAAGGCTGAAGTTGCAAGATCTAATCAATTAAAGCCTGTAAAAAAACAATTTACCTTGGATCAGTTCAGCAGGGAAATGTGACAAATTAATCTTCATGTAAATTCCAAAATGTTGCAGTTGCTGCCCCTTGCGCTTAAGCTTCTCAGCATATTGCTCGACCTCAGCATCTTGTCTTTCTAACATAAAACGTTGTCATGTTAAGATACTTAAAATTTTAGCCTATAATATGCGAATCCCAAATAGCTGGGTTGATACAGGAGTTAACCCAAAACCCACAATGGAGTAATACTTTATTGGCGAAACTAAAAGGATTACAAACACGACACTCGAAAAACAGGAAAAACAACGACACAACACCACTCTACGGCGTAGATCGGTGTGTCGATGCCGCGGTTGCAGGAAGAAAAGGGTATGAAAGGGTGTAAGGATGGACGTGCAACATCCNTCGAATACAACCCTTGAAAGGTATCCCTTGCTTTATTTTGTTGAAAAGGATAGAGTTTTTTGTGATGCTGCTACTTAGCAGCCTTTTTGTACGTTTTGTACCTTTTTGATATATTAATGCAAATAAAATATTTCATGAAAGAAAAATAGATCTCACCAAAACTAACTCTAATGAATTAAAATAGCATATATATAGTATTGGGTAAGTAGGAGGCAGAAGATCCCTCCGCTCGGGCAGCAGCCCTAGCTCAGTCTCTAAGGAAAAACCCCAGCAAAGTTGTTTCGGCCAGTGGGAGCAACACCCAGTTCAACCAATAGAAAAGCCCTGCATCAGTCTCCTAGGATTGAGGGAGATTCGACTTCATTAGTCAAATCTTTTGTCTGTACGTTGACGGTGACAAAGTGGCGAAAACCTCCCAGAGCTGTGGACCTTTGACGGTGGTTCGAGGAGCACCTGGATCTCACAGGCAACTATGATGCCTTCGAAAACACCTAAGAATTTTTTTCTAATTGCGAGCACACCTCCATATCAATCTAATCTTTTGTGGGTCTGCTACTGAGCTGAACTGGGTATGTGTCCTGCATAGACTGTTGAATCCTCCCAAAGTAATCCACAGTCGATTCAATCTGATATGAGGTGAGGGTAACCTGAACCTCCCTGAACGGTGGCAGTCACAGTTGTAAGTTATTGATCGTAAAATGCTCTCTCTCGTGACAATCTCATGTCTGGAGCTGGTGTCTCAGTCCTCTCATCCCCTGTCATCACCAAAACTGATCCCATTGATGTTTCTTTGTTGGCAAGTGCACCTGTATCTAGAGCCCCACCGAAGGAAGAAAGACAATGTGTTTCCCTACCTTGGTGAAGGAGTAGGTGTTTCTAAATTTGGCGTGCTGAGTCCTGCTGCCAAATTTCCATGGTCTCCCCAGCAACATGTGGCAGGCATCCATGATTACCACGTCACACAACACCTGATCTTGCAGCATGCTCCCAATAAAAGATTTCACTATGCACCTCTGGTCAATACTAACCATATTCTCCATCTTCAACTATGTCGAAGAATATGACTGGGTGTACCTCAGAGTCATGAGGTTCAACTTCTACACCATCTGTGTAAACTTCATGTTTCTACTGGTCCCTCTATTGATGATGAAATTATACACCTTCCCTTCACAGTGTAACAGGTGTAAAATATATTGTGGTGAAGCCACTGCGAATCTCTAGTATCCTTTGTCTATAGGACTCGACAAACCATGAGCGTCTCTCTTTCATCCGGTGAAAGATGATAAACCTTACCCTCTTCCTCAGCTGCCTCCACGTCGCTAACTTCCTCCATTGTGCCCTGCTCAGTGAAAGATACAACTCGACTCGTCGAGCAGCTGGAGGCAATTTGACGAAATCCATGGCATCTAAAGTATTTTCTAGCGGGGACTCTAGCAATCATGCTACTCTACTTAGCCTTCTTCTCACTTGGAGTGGCTTTGTCCTTAACTGAACCAGCTTTTTCAACTCCCTGAGTTGTGCTCCTGTTGGTGTTTCCAACGGCGAGTGGCTGCTTGATTGGAGGTAGTTGCCTACTCTGTTTTTGCTGCCTCATTATCTTTAGAGCTAAGGTTTGGACATCTCCAAATGACCAATAAGGCTGTAGCTAGACAACGACCCTAATAGCGGGCTTCAAACCCCAAGATAACGGGCTATGGTGTGTTTCTCTGACTCGACCAAATCACATTTCATCTGCAACTGGTTAAACTGCACCGTGAACTCCTCCACTAATAGATCTCTCTGCTGCAATTGGTAGTCTCAAAAACATATCCTGACAGTAGTACAAATGCAAGCATTTTCCCCGCATCACCTTCCTCATCCTCTCCCACATGATAATCTTTTCATCTTCTTTTTTATTGCTTTGCCTTTGCAAATAGTCCCACCACAATAAGGCACTCTTTCTCAGTTTTAAAGCGATAGGATTCACCCTTTTTATCTACAGACACCTCCTTGCACTCAAAGATCTTCTCAACTGATTGTGGTCATTCGATAAAGTTATCTGGATCCATAACTCTATCGAACTCTAGTAGATCCACCGTCATTCTGAAGTCCCTGTCTCCTCCATATATGGCCTCCTCTCTCAGCTTCCTTCGATACTAGATACCAAAGTATTGTGGCATGTCTTCCTCGTCACTGAAATCCTTATGGAATGGGTTGAAATTATCATTTCTTTCTCCCCTTTAACTTTTCCTGTCAATATTGAGGGAAGTCTCTCCCTAGGCTTCATCCTCAATGTCGGTAAGCCTCGGCTGAAGTTGGCATATCTCTCGTTGTATGTGTTCCCGAGTAGGCCCTAACGTGTATCTCCTTGGTGACATGGCTAGGGTTTAGAATTGGGAGATGAAAGAAATGGTAAAAAGAATAATCTAGGGTTGCTGATTTTGAAAATCAGCAAGAAGAATTAGGGTTAGGTCAAAATTTAACTATGGTTTCGGAATAGGAAAGAAAATCTTCGGTGAAAGTGGCTTGGGTAATAGTGGATGCTAGAAAATCATAGTATAGGACTAGGATTAACCTGTTTCTGATATCAAATGATATCGGAGTTAACCCAAAATACATAACGGAATAATACTTTATTGCTTAAATTAAACGGATTACAAACTCGACACTTGACGAACAGAAAAAACGATACGACGCCACTCTAGAGCGTAGATCGAGTGGTGATGCTGCGATTGCGGGAAGCAAAGGGTATGGAAGGGTGTAAGGATGGACGAGCAACAACCTAGTGGTTGGGTTATAGCTGGAAGGGGAAGGAGGTTGTTGGGAGCAACAGTTTCGTGTTAGTAGGCCGATTGGGTTAAAGCGGAAAGGGGAAGGGGAAGGGGAAGGGGAAGCTGATAGAAAATAGAAAAAGAATTAGGGTGGAGGAGGTATGCGAAGGATAATCACCTCCTCGGAGCGAGATACAGTCGGAGCACAACTCGTCCTCAAATACAACCCTAGAAAAGAACATGGGGACGCCAAAGGCTGCTCAAATAGAAATCTCACCAATACTGACTCAAATGAATTAAAACAACATATATATATATATATATATGGTAGTAGGAGGAAAATAGGAGGGGGAAGACCCTCCCCTTGGGCGGCAACCCAAGCTCAGTTCCTAGGGCCAGCCAGCCCCCTGAGGCCCCTAGCTAATCCGATTCAGCCACTGGGACAGCATCAGGTTCAGACACCAGGAAAGCCCCGTGTCATGGGCTTAGTCTAATGACGTGATAATAAATATCTAAGATGAAAAGACTTCAAGATCTGAACTTACTTGAATCCTCCAAATAATAAGGAGAGCTCTTCCAAAATCTTTCTAACCTTACTTTGCCACTTATAAGCATCTTCTCTTCATTTGATAAATTTTCAAAAATTGACACATCAGGTAAGTTTACATTTTCCTGCAAAAACAACACATGATTAAATGGCATTCAAAGTTATATGATTTAAACTAGAATAAAAATTGGCCATTCAAAGATAAGAGGCTGCAGCAAGTGACAATCCCCTGAAACGCAAGAAACCAGTGCTGAAAGCATGGTTTCTATTCTCTATATAGAACACAAGTCAACGCACAAAGAGTGTACCTTATAAAACAAACTGTAAATCCACAACATTTTAACAAAGCAAAATTGGTTTTAATTACAAGGACTACAAGGCAGAAAACTGTCAGAAAGATAAGAAAAATAAAAATAAACATAAAATATATAAAGTATAAAGATTACACTCTATAGATGGTCGTGTCATCTCATAATTAGCTAATAAAAATTATCCTTTGTCTTTGCTAATGACAAAAAAGATTTTAGATATTTCATTAAAAAGGGCACAAGTGTTATGCCCAATTTTAAAACCCCCTAACAGATGCGGACAATCCTGTCATCATTAGCTAATACAAACTATCCCAAGAAGTATGTCACTTGAGCTGGACCTCTTTCACTCTTTTTATAGAGATAATTCTAACTTACACGAGTTTATTTTCATGACTTTTACCCTACTTTTGATCCACGATTCTACCATCCTATGTCATTCACATTAATATAACAAGTAAAATGCCAAAATAGTTCCTTCACTTTTTATATGAAGTTCGTTTAATCACGGTCTATAAAAATGTGAAATTAGCCCCCATACTCTTTTAATATGAGCTAAAATAATTGTTCGAGGCTTTATTTTATGAAAAATTCATCCATGATTTGTAAAGAGCAACAACAACAACAAAGCCTTAATCCCACTACGTGGGGAATCGGCCACATGAATCTTTTTTTTCCATTGCGTCCTATATAGTGTCATATTTTCATTAAGTTCTAGTAAATTAAGATCATTTTTAATACAATAAGCCCAAGTCTTCCTAGGTCTACCTCTGCCTTTCTTAACACTAGTCGAATTTAAAACATCTACTCTCCTAATCGGATCATCTAATGGTCGACGTTTAATACCAAACCATCTAAGACGACTTTCTCTAATTTTGTCTGTCACAGGAGCTACACCAACCCTATCACGAATATATTCATTCCGCATTTTGT
>JXCR01016144.1:263691-287997 GCA_002079205.1 Phalaenopsis hybrid cultivar
TATATATATATATATATATATATATATATATATATATATATATATATATATATATATATATTCAAAAGTGTGTTAAAGGGACTCAATTTATAAAAATACAAACAAAAATGCTCTAAATAAACTATTTTTATGAAAAATAATATAAACTCAAAGGTGTTCCAAATGAACTATTTTTATGAAAAATAATATAAACCCAAAGGTGCTCCAAATGAACTATTTTTATGAAAAGCTATATAAATCCAAAAGGTGTTCTAAATGAGCTTATTTTGTAAGAACATATAAATTTAAAAAAACTCCAAATTAACTATTTTTATAAAGCTTATGTAATTTGAATGAACTCTCAAAGAGAGGAGAAGAAAATAAATTTATATGTGCTCTACTTTATAATATCTTCATAAGCTTATTTTCTCAAAGTTTGGATTATTTTAAACTTGAATCTTTAAAGATGAAATAAAATTCTCACAAAATATAAATAAAAATTAACAACAAAATTCTCTAAAATTTAACAAAACCCTATTTAAGAGAATATAATCTTTTCAAAATAGAGATGTATTCAAAACTAAAAGATTATTCTGAAATGTAATCATAATATCTTACCTAAATATATTTTTTTCTAAACAAAACTAAAATAAAATCCATTTAAAAAATAAATCATTCAGAACAAAAACTCAATAAAAAGCTTTTTCGAAAACAAAAATCAAATCAAAACAAAACATTTTTTTCAAAAACAAAACAAAATCTTTTTTTTAAAACAAAACTCAAATAAAACCTTTTAAAACAAAACTTAAGCTTCCTCAAAACTCAAATTGAACTAAAACTCAAATTCACATCTTTTTAAAGTAAAACCTAAATATGATACTCCTTAAACTAAATAAAAATAAAAAATTCTCAAAGACAAAACAAATGTAAAACTCTTGACATTATAAAACTTTTTTTAATAAAATTTAAAAAAAAAAATTAAATCTTTTAAAATGGAACTTAAGGAAATCTTCTAAAAACCTAAATAACCAAATTAAAACTTTTTAAGAAACCAGAACAAAACTTTTTCAAAACAAAAACAAGCTTNCCTTAAATCTTTTAAAATGGAACTTAAGGAAATCTTCTCAAAACCTAAATAACCAAATTAAAATTTTTTAAGAAACCAGAACAATTTTTTTTCAAAACAAAAACAAGCTTAAACACGATTAAGACAGAACCATCTTGTGAACTTATCAATTGTATAAATTCTCATATACTAAAATTATATGAATTTGCTAATATCTTCTGAATAGTCAACTTATACANATCAATTGTATAAATTCTCATATACTAAAATTATATGAATTTGCTAATATCTTCTTAATAGTCAACTTATACAAGACGTACACATATTTATAGGTTTGGGCCATGAATGAACTGTTTCCTTTTAGGAATATGTGATTTATAAGCTAAATGTTAAATATAAAAGTCTTAAGCAATTTCATGCCTACACATTTCTCATATTATATGTGTACGTCTTCATGTGTAACATAAATATTTTACAAAATTACCAATTCATAATTGTGAAAATTTTAAAAGTATGTAAATGTAACTNGCACATATTTATAGGTTTGGACCATGAATGAACATGTTCCCTTATAGGAATATGTGATTTATAAGCTAAATGTTAAACATAAAAGTCTTAAGCAATTTCATGCCTACACATTTCTCATATTATATGTGTACGTCTTTGTGTGTAACATAAATATTTTACAAAATTACCAATTCATAATTGTGAAAATTTTAAAAGTATGTAAATGTAACTTAAGTATGAAAAGTATAAGCATGAAAGGCCTGAATAATTTTTTTTCTAGCATATAAGCTTCAACATGAAAAGATAAACCAAATACTAGAAATCAAACTTAAAAGGATAACCAATGCAAAACACCAACTTAGAATGGAAAACCAAATGCAAAACTTTTCAAACATAGAAATAGTCTAATTTTCACAACTGACAAACTAGGGATCAACCAAATCATGAATTAAATATCAAACCCAAAGTAAATCTAAAATTCACTAAGTTAAATCATGAAAATCAACATTAGGCAGATCAAATGTGAATTCTATCTTCGCTAACTTGGAAATAAAACCCAGAATTACACATACCCTAGAATAGTCCAGTCTTGAACTCTCGATTAGATTACTAGGTACCCAAGCTAGTGCTAAAGACTATGACATATAAAACAAATACTATTACCCTATAAGACTACGTAGGTGTTTTAGGATGAAGTAGCTCATGATTTATGACAAAAGCACTTTTAATCACATAATAATAAGAAGGTTTTCGTCCATCATCGTTATGGTAACAGTAAAGACCCGAGGATGTTAATACCCCTGGGACAATAAGAAGTCAAAGGCATCTTAAACGTGGGTGTTATATCCAAAAATTATGTTAGCCCGCCTACTTAGCTTTCTTATAAAGTTTATATTTATTGTAGGTTTAAGGTTTCACCTTCTATCTAGAAATCTTTTCAACATATTCTATCCCTTAGTCTAAATTTCAACTTNCAAGTTAAATCATGAAAATCAACATTAGGCAGATCAAATCTGAATTTTATCTTCGCTAACTTGGAAATAAAACCCAGAATCACACATACCCTAGAATAGTCCAGTCTTGAACTCTCGGTTAGATTACTAGGTACCCAAGCTAGTGCTAAAGGCTATGACATATAAAACAAATACTATTACCCTATAAGACTATGTAGGTGTTTTAGGATGAAGTAACTCATGGTTTATAACAAAAGCACTTTTAATCACATAATAATAAGAGGGTTTACGTCCATCATCGTTATGGGAACAGTGAAAACTCAAGGATGCTAATACCCCCGGGACAATAAGAAGTCAAAGGCATCTTAAGCGTGGGTGTTATATCCAAAAATTATGTTAGCCCGCCTACTTAGCTTTCTTATAAAGTATATATTTATTTTAGGTTTAAGGTTTCACCTTCTATCTAGAAATCTTTTCAACATATTCTATCCCTTAGTCTAAATTTCAACTTTAACTCAACCCTTATTCAAACATTTTCAACCAAACTTTCAACTTCAACGTAACCCTTATTCAAATTTTTTCAACCAAACTTTCAACTTCGAACTCAACCATTATTCAAAAATTTTCAACCAAACTTTCAATTTCAACTTAACCCTCATTCAAACATCTTCAACCAAACTTTTTACTTCAAATNGTATTCAAAGATTTTCAACCAAACTTTCAATTTCAACTTAACCCTCATTCAAACATCTTCAACCAAACTTTTAACTTCAAATCAACCCTTTTCAAACCTAAACTAATTAACATTTTCAATCAATCAACCAACTCAATCAAATTGTTCAATCCAAAACAAACTTTACTAACCTAAAACCAATCAATTCACACTTTTCAAAACAAACTTCAAACTCCTAAACATTTCAAACTCCAAAATTTAAAACCAACTTCAAAACCAATCATTTCAAATACCAAAACTACTTCAAACTTTAAAACCTTAACTTTTAAACTTCAAACTTTTCTAACTTCCCTTTTCTCCGAAGTTTCAAAACACTAAAAAAACCATAACAAACCAAATAATTTCAAATAAACCTCAAATAAACTCCGAATGATTTTAAACAAACTTTAAACAACTTTTAAACAAACTAAAATAAACGTCAAACTTAAAATAAACTTCAAATAATATTAAAATAACTTCAAATACTTTCACACAAACAAACAAATATAAACAAAAAACACGAAAAATCAAACAAAGTCAAACACCTTCAACCAAAATTAAACAACCCTTCTTAACTCGAAGTAATCAACTTAAAATCAACCCACCCAACTAAAGCTTTTNTGAAGTAACCAACTTAAAATCAACCCAACCAACTAAAGTTTTTAAGCTCTAGTGAATCACTCAAATCAAACTCTATTTAAATACAGGTCAACCCAAAACAAACCTTTTTCAATTTTAACAAAAATCAACTCCATACAAACATTTTCAACTCAAAACTAAAATCAATTCCAAAACAAACTTTTCCAACTTAAATCAATCAATTCCAAATCAAAATAAATCAAGATTAATCTTTTCAAACCAAATACTATCACTCAAATCGAAACTCAAATTTCTCTGTAAATTTATCAAATCTAATTCTCGTGGTACGCTTCCTTCTCAGAACCGATTAATCATTTTCTTGGATCTTTCAGTGATACGTCGTTATTGGATTGCAAGTCTCAATCTTTCAATTCTAATCAAATCTTTTCAAACTCATCCATCAATCTAAGGTCCTGAAACATCAATCTTCAAGATATTTACCTTAAGATTTTGCATGATATAAGTTAATACTTTATTCAAAAGTATTATCAACTCCTAAGGTATAATTAATTGTAAGAGTTTACCCTTGTAAGGATACCAGACCTCGGGATATAATAAACTATATTTTACACCTGTAAGATTTGGGAAAAACTTATAGTTTGACAAACTTATAAATCTTAAAGATTTTTCTTATTTGAGTGATTAGATTCATTTAAAGTAATATTTCTATCCATTTGGGTAATATATTATTCTTCAAATGATGCATCCAAACATTTCTAAAAATTTTCCAAAATCTATAATGGATACTCAATTTGAAGCTCAAAAAAATATCCCAATAAGATAATTCGTATTTATCTATACATAAATAAATACATCTCTACTAGAATCTAAAGGTCATATAATAATCTAATATATGAACATTTTTACTAGAATCTACAAGATCATATAATAATATGACATTCCTAGAAAAATTATTGTGCAACTATTTAACATGCACATTTTCTTATCTAACAATACGAATAATTTGTTATAACTTAAAAATCACTGGAATAGTGCATATATGAAATCAAAAAAATTATTTAAAATATCAAATATTATTAAAATTTAAAAATATAATTGCTCACCTAAAGTTCAAAAAATTCCCTTTATCTCTATGTTTTGTCACTTCTTAGTAAAAATATCTACATTCACAAAATAAAATTTTCTTTTTAATTTCTTTAAAATCGTAATTTAATTTCATTATTTAATATCATTCTTGCACTTAATTTATTTTAATTATTAAGATAATTTACTATTTACACATAATTGAGATATTCCTAATTACTTTTACTACAATTTAAAGATTTTTAATCTTTATCACACTCATAATGAGAAAAACTATCTAATTCTCATTATTTAATAATTATCATCCGTTGCTTAATTATTAATCTTAGAGAAAATTAAAATTCAACCCATAATTTATATATGAAAAATTAATAAATCATATCACTCTTAAAAATGTACTACCCTAATTGCATTATTTTTATATTTATTTTAACCCCCAAATCAAATTATCAAATTACTTCAAATCGTCAATTAATATTTTATTTATCTCTTCGCAATCCATAATAATAATACTTCTTCAATGATTCCTAATTTAATTAGTATAAAACATATATTAACATTTTTAATTAAATTAATTTATATAATTTAATACAAAAATCCCAAAACCTTATCTCCACAGTCGTCTTTGTCCATTTATTCTCATTCCAATCCAAAAATCCTTTCATTAATTCTTCTTGTAATAAATAAACATAATATTATATTATACCTTTTTTTTTTTTGAGAAAGACCAAGAGCTAATGTATTAAAAAGAAAAAAAGGATACAAATAGATTGTATGAGAGGGCCCAAACATGGCACCCTACCTACACGGTAAATATCACATGCAAATGGTTCAAGAATAAAAAAATACTGAAAAATACATGAGAGCCCAAAAACCAAAAGTGTCAAAACAAATAGTATCGGGTAGCCATAGAGCGACCCAATTTTGTCTACTCTCTGTCTCTAGTTCTAGGAAATGAGTCAGCTAACAAATTGGTAAGATGAGTGTCATTGCCAGTAGTAATCAATGTATCGTCCAATAAGTTCCTGATCTTGAGTCGGCCTCCATTATTCTTCTTCCTCCTAGTTTAAACATGTCATTTCTCATCTGAAACCTGACTCATCTGATCAGTGGATTGGTCTAAAGTGTGTCGGACATGTGTAGGTTGTTGAACATTGGAAGCATCTACTTGTTGTACCAGTTGATCTTTTATTGGATCAAAGGAGTACTCTCGTGTGTCTTGGCATGTAAGTGAGTCTTCTTCAATAACAATGAGCGGCATAGAGATGTTTGGATCAGTACTAGTAGTATGAGGAGATGTTTCATGAGACTCCAGAGTACCATGCTCCAATCCAATAGCTAGAATAGAGTGTTCAAAAGTAGGAGCATCCAGGGGTAGAACGGCTTGGGTATGATGTTCTTCATCTGAGACGGCAAAGGTTTGAATAGGAGGGTCATCAGAAAAATTTTCATCAGGAACAGCGTCAGTCAGCTGAGCAGAGGTAGTTGCGGTGTTGGAAAGAGGGTCGGGTTGCATCTCCTTAGCAGGGATGGTAGGTGGCAAGACGTCCACCCCCAATTCAGTACGAATAGATTTTTGAACAGGTTGTTGATCTTTAGCAATAATCAACCTTAAATGAGGATGTAAACGATAACAAATAGTAGAACTGTGGTCAAACATACAACAATGAGAGCAATAAGAAGGGTGTGATTGTATTTCAACATTTTGTCAATACCCGTTGTGAATGGATCTAATCCATATCTCATCCGGATGTGGTTGGGTGATATCTCTCTGAACTAACACATCAGCGACGGAGGGTCTGGTGACAACAAGCGTAGGACTATCAACCTTGAGAAGCTTAGCGTAAGCAATTGCTAAGAATTAGAGAATTTCAAAGTTGAACAGATGTAGTTTTAACCCCGAAAATTTTATCCAAACAAGAATAATAGGGACTCCGCTTTTGGATCAAAATCAACAGTCCACTTCAGGATTTTCATAAAATCGTTGTCAATCTTGATTACCTTAAAAGAAAAAATACGAGTATAATCTGTATCGTGAGATAACTGAATGAGTATATGTCGGCCATCAAGTAAGTTAATATTTCATCTACCCGATAGTTTCATAGCATCAAAATATTTTTGAATGATCTCGAGTTTAGGGTGACCATAAAAGAATTTCCCCACTAGAGCAAAACACCAAGAAGACACAATATTATTGGTTTCAGCCTCAGAGAGAAAAAGAACAGGTTTCTTTTTTTTTACCAAGCTTTTTAATGAAAGTATGATCACCACCACCTTCAAGAACCTCGTGGAAGAATTGTGGAACAATGCAGAACTTAACCGATACCAAAATCAGGCTCCCAACCCACAGACACAACAGCGGCATAACTTTGTCCCATCCGAGTACCAAAGAAGGGCAACAAGGATCGGGGTAGAGGAACGCTCAACAGAAGGGGCGGGGTCGAGCAAAGATGAAGGATCCGATGTCAGAAAAGGACAAAGTGTGAGAAGTTGCACCGCAAGAATGAGGAGAAGCAGACAGTCGAGGCACGAGCGAAACAGGCGAACGAAGTTGAAGCAATCACGAAGTCGAGCGGACATATTCGAAACAGATGAAGTCACGAAATCGGAGCAAACGAAATAACAAAGCCATATCAGTGCGAGGCCTTACTGCGATAGGGAGAGGAGGAAGACGACAAAACCGAAGGAGCCCTTCGTCATCGGGTTGGAATGGAACTAAAGGAGTTAAGGCTGGGTTTTGCCAAACCCTAGTAGAGCTACCCACACTTCGTCCTTTTCTGACGTCGGATCCTTCTTCTCTGCTCACGAAGCCGCTCGCCTCGCTTACTTGCACTTGAACCACTCAATCTTTCCCCTGCTCTTCTATTTGAACCAACACAGATGCTTGTAGACCTTCTGCTTCAATTTGGTCTTCCCATAAGCAAAGTTTCTCTTCTCGTCTCTTTTTCCTTCGTGCTCACACATGAGTCGCTCGTTCCTGTTTCTACACAAAGCGGCGCTACATTGCAAGCAAAGCTCATTGTCTTCCTCATTAGTGTCACTCGTCTTCTCTTCTCCTTCGCGTAGGCATCGACTCATAAACTTATCGCCCTCAAACAATTACTTCTCACTACATTTGCCTCTCGGGTGCCCTAGACGCACGTGAGTCGCCAAAAGCGATCAAAGGTAAAGTTGAATGTGTTTGCTCGAATGCAGTATCATTAGCAAGGTATGACAGTTCCTTCTTCTTCCTTCTCACTCGCCCTCCCTTCAAACTCTTGCTCTCATCTCTCATTCACGCTCTCAATTTCTTCCCTCTGGTTCAAAAGAGCTGCCTGATCAAGACAGTTGGTTTGAACTGGCAATATCAATTTGGAAAAAAATTATTTTATACAAATATACACACATTCCAATGCTTATCATGGGAGGCTCGGCTAGGTTTCGCCCGATGGTGATTTCCTTCGTCTTCTTCGGTAATTCATCTACCTCAGTCGGCTTCATCGCCTTCATCGACTTCGTCTGCTTGGGCCGAACTCTTCAGCCGCTTTATGCGGTTTCGCCAGCTTCGTCGCTTAACTTCTTTCGTGGTTTTCGCGTTGTTTTCTCTTCCTTGCCGCGAAGCCCCAATTGCACGAGGGCTCGGCTTCGACTCCCTCCCACACGAATTTGACCCGTCGTCTCTTCGTTTTCCGCACGTTGCTTCTTCCTTATCTCTTATTAGCCTTCTGCTCGATTGCTCTGGATTGAGCATTTGTACTCGCATCCTCCTTTGCTCTTGGTTTGCACACACGAGAGCTCTGATCGAAGTCACGACTCAAACCCAGTAGCTAGCCGTTGTTCGACTCTCAGTTCTATGACTTTTGTTCCTCCCCAACCACCAACTGCATCAATTTTAAACCTTGGGAAGGCTTCTTATGTTGATATGGTTTGCTCTGTGGAATCATACCAGATTTTCCCTCAGATTTATCATGAATAATTTCAAGGTCAAGGGGGTTGTAACCTCATCAAGCAGGCGAGAATGAACAATGACAAACTAGCTCTAATTTTCTCTGTTGTTGAAGTTTCCAACCTTGTTGATAAGTACAAATTTACTCTCATTGGGAAGTTCCAATTGAGGTATCCTAAAATGAAAATCGTTCGAAAGGCTTTTGAAGATCTCAAACTGTTGGGACATTAGAAAGTCGGTCTCCTTGATGGAAGACATGTGATGATACAATTATCTAAAGTAGAGGACTATGCCAAAATATTTTCAAAAAAGTATATGACAATTTATGAGAAATATATGAAATTGCTCAGTTGGTCTACTGAATTTGATCATAGCCAAGAACCCCCAATAGTTTCAATCTGTTTTAAACTCTGGCCTAAAGTTGCACTAATTTAATCACCAAGTCCTCTATTCTATTGGAGTTGCACTAAGGAGAACTATGAAATTGGACATACCCACCTTCAACCTATCCAGGCCTACGGTTGCAAGAAATCTTGTTGAAAGACATATCACTTTCTCTGATGTGAAAGAAATATGGCGTGATACTGCTCACAATGGGTATTGACAGTCAATTATTGCAGAACAAAAACCCTACTACTATAATCACTGTAAATTTTTTGGGCACACACCTGCCAAATGCTTCAGGCTTTATCCACATTTGAGATCCAACATTATTGCGCATTTGGATTCTGCAGTTCCTAACAACATCATTCAAGTGGAGGAACAATATAGCAGAAACTGAAGATCTTTCAGAAATGTTGAATGAAAATTTATCTCATCAGGATATTCCTCACCAACCAGTTCAACAGCTACTTCCCACTGTTGTTGAGGCAGTTCTTCCTCAGATCATAAATACTAAGAATTTGGTTATAGCAGAAGCTAGTCGAAATGTTTTGAAACCACCTATTGCAAGAGAAGAGGGTACTCAAGTCCTGGAGGAGCGCCATGATCAAGGTGTGTTGCAGCCTAAGACTGCTCAGCAATTTACGGATCAACATACCCCCCAGGGTGAGCTCTCCATCGAAGATCCAACAATTGATCAGACGGGACACACTAGCGAATGAATGACAAGTTTACAAATCTAGGAATAAAAAAAGGAATGCTAGACGTCAGGAATTATCAGGATGACTGTTTGATAGTTTCAGGTAGAAGCCCACATCTTAATTTGTTGTTGGACTCCCTCCCTAGAACTAAGGGAAGGGAAAATGGTAAATCCACCCACTATGACTAGGAGTATTTCATAATTTTTGAGGTATAAGAGTATTTTAAAGTCTCTTTTTGAGTGAGTTGTATTCCCTGTNGGATAGGACAACTACCTTAGATATATACAAAGAGACACAAGAACTGGCATGTTGTCCATGTGCTGTGTTTGATTGCTCAAACGGCGAACACAGAATTTGCTAAAGAAATGACCATGCTTGATAAGCAAGAAGAAATAAAATGAACAAACGCAGTGGTAGATCCGTGGCGGAAAGTTGATAACAGTTATAACAAAAAAGTAAGCAAATTTGCTAATGAATATCATTTCAACTTTAACAGAAACTGATGTAACATTTAAATGACATCATAATATCAACTAAAGAATACTTTTGCATGACAAAATTGAACCAAAACAAAAAAAAAGATTGCTCGTTGTCAGTCTATAGCTTTCATGTACTTCAGCATGAAAAAAAGAATATATAAACATACATACATACATACATATATATATATATATATATATATACATGACAATGAATAAATAGAATGAAGATATTACAATAAGCAAGGCAAACTAACTGGAAAATCGAAGATATTAGAATAAGTAAGGCAAACTAACTGGAAAATCGATAAAAGGCTCGTGCTTTGCCATCNCTTAATTTTGAAAAAAATGAGACCGGATGGATCTCATTAGTCCAATAATTTGCATAATCGTGTCTGACACCCTGAGTACTACACATTCCAAGAGAAAAGTGTAGACCCCGATAATAGGTTCAATCCTACAAACTAAAAGATTTGTGACATCCATTTGGTCTGCGAACCTTATATACATGACCTACAAATACCCCTATTTAATACAAAGATTAAATAGGGTTTATTTTACCTGGGTTTCAAGTTCCATATAGAGGCAAGCCCTTATAGTTAATTACATCCCAAGTGACGGGAATCACTTGAGAAAACTCTCGATAATGATCAGTGGTTCTAGTCTTCAGGATTTCAAGGTTCAGGTTTTCAATGTAGGATGAGAAAAATCAAGTGGGAATGGCTCAATATGAAACGCTTATTTTCAGGAGTCCAAAGGATGGAGAAGGTAGGGGATGTCATTGATCCGAGATAAATCTCGGTAACTTCCCAAACTATCCTACGGTGTGACTACATTTTTGGAGACGATGTTAATTAAGTGATTGATCCAGCCAGTTTTATTATTCGGGACTTACATTGGCATAATACCCGATTATGCAAATAACCCACAGAAATAAGAGGGTTTACGTCGTGTCACGCGACAACCTCGGAACCTAAGGCGGGTTAAGACTTATGCTGCATAACATGGTTGTACAAGAGCCTAAAAAGATAGTGAGGATTTACGTCGCACTAGGCGAGCTACCTCGAAGTCCTATGAGTTGTTATCATGCTAAGGAAGAGATAATGCTGAAGAAGATCCTCTTGCTGCTTGGTTTGAATTCCTTACTGTGCTGTCCACAAAGTTGGCTCCAAGCTCCTGTCGTCGCGACGACTTCAGGGTTAAGTGTTTGAGATTGGCGATTTGTGCTTCACAGCTTTGATATCAATCTTTGGTTTTATTTTATTTCAGTTTTGGTTTTGCATGCATAGCAAGCAGATTGCAGATAAATAAAATATGCTTGAAATGTAAAATACAGTAAAGTAAAATGCTGCAGATAAACTGTAAAAGCGTACCTGGGTATCTGCTACTGTTGTGTTATTAATGTTGCGAGCATAGCATGATTTGTAGAAGATTTAAATAAACTTGCAAGAAAACTAAACAAGACGAGAAAACTCAGCACAAAAGTCAGAAAAATGAGTCGTATAAATCACAAGAAAACGAAACACTTAGCCACATATGAAAGATCAGAACTGGGTATAAGACATTGGTGAAAGTGGGGGCTCAGAGCTGGGTTGTGTGTTTCCCAACCTTGAGTAAGAGTTGCCAACTCGACAATCTACAAGAGGTGATTCTTAACCTCAATCCAAGTGACTAGCCGTAGACCTTTATAAATTTTCATAGAAAGGTTTTCATGCAAAAGTTGTTCAAGTCTTTTTTTTTTTGTGGAATTCTTTTAATCATGCAAAAGAAATTTTTGTTTTATTTTTATAAATATTTTGTAAAGTCGTACAACTAGTCACTCTAATCGTGCTAGAACTACTGACAACCTAAGAGTGTCGCGGGCAACGATCCTATCAAGAGTCGGCGAATAATATCATGGATCCTTTCATCTCCCTTATTGAAAATCTTTGAGGTAGAAGATACTATTCTAATAATTTCACTTCGTATCCCTCGTTTAAGCACACATAAGCAATGTCGTCATCGCCCTCGCCACTTAAACTCTAGACTCATCCTAGTCGAATGATCCATATGTGGCGTTAACAAATTTCTCCAATTGCCAGGAGGATTTGAGTATATTATCCAAGCTCAAATCCCGATGCACTGGGTTTTATAGTTAAGTCATTGAGGGAATTTCACTGTTGCTTTAATTAAAGAAGCATGTGTCACGTCTCGGTGCATTATGTTTAGTGTTTTAATCAGTTTGTGAATTAGGGTCAAGTGTCTAGTTTCATTGTGCATTTGAGGATTAGGTGAATAGACTCTTACCTAAGGTATGTTGCTAAAACCTTGGGAGGTTACACTGCAGAGATTATGTAGATGGGCTCTCACCTAAGGTGTGCTCTTAAAGACTAGGAAACCTACATTGAGGATTAGGTGGATGGGCTTTCGCCTAGAATGTGCTCCTAAAATCTAGGAAGCCTACACTAAGGGCTAGGTGGATGGATTCTCACCTAAGGTATGTACTCAAGCTCTAGGTGACCTACACCGAGGATTAGGTGGATGGATTCTCACCTAGGGTGTACACCTAAAGTCTAAGAGGTCTACACTGAGGACTAGGTGGATGAACTCTCACTTAAGGTGTGCACTTAAGCTTTAGAAAGCCTACACTGAGGATTAGGTGGATGGGCTCTCACCTAGGGTGTGCACTAAACTCTAGAAAGTCTACACTGAGGATTAGGTGGATGGGCTCTCACCTAGGGTGTACACCTAAAGTTTAAGAGGTCTACACTGAAGACTAAGTGAATGGGTTCTCACCTAAGGTGTGTGCTCCTAAAACTCTAGGAAACCTACTCTTTAACTTATGCTTAAGGTGACTTAAGGTTTTTTATATCTTCCAATTAACTAAATCATTAATCCCCATCTTTATAACTTAACCATTTAAAAAGAAGTAAAACAAAAGAAAGATGAGGCAGACCCACTTCCAAAACTAGTAAAGTCAAGGGGGAAAACAACGAGTGGATCGACCTAAAAGCGTTTAAATAACAATCAATTGAAATCCAAAACAGTGGACATAAAAGGGTCTGTAAAACCAATTTTAAGCCGCATGTAAATCAATACTAAAAGGCTGCCAAAATAATATATTGATTGCCTCAAAATCAACCCACCAAATGCCCCAAACAACATGTAATTTGTGTTCAAAATAATACCATGTAAGCCCATACAACACCTACATTTCTAACAACACACTAAACATCTCTCACAACACTCCAAAAGCTTTCACAGCACTTACAAAAGTTTTATTATCACTGAACAACATTTATATAGGCCCAAACAACGACTACAGCACCCAAGCAACGACCTATAACAGTTTCTAAACTCCGACAACATTTATAACAGCTAACAGCTCCCTCAAACAGCCATCTATAAGAATGGACAACACCCAAACCACTACGTACAGCAGCTAACGACTATCTTCAGCAGTTAAATAACTACCTACAACAGTCCAACTCTCAATTTCAACATCCAAACATTAATTTCAGGCTCTCTACCACACTCCAAACATTAACTCCAGCAATTGTAAGTTAACTACAACACTTATATGACCCCGAACAGCAACTACAACACCCAAACAGCTTCTATATGAATTCGAACATCAACTTCATGGGTCTAAGCAACATCTACAACACCCAAACAGCCATCCTAAGCTTCCAATCAGTACCAAACAGCCATCTTAAGTTTCCTACAGGTCTAAACAGCAATTCTAAACATCCGAGCAGCACCAAACGGTCATCCTAAGCTCCCAATCAGCCTTTAATTAGCAGTGGACAGCAGTCTTGTATCTCAAACAGCTCCCAAACGACAAATTGAAAGCTCAAGCAGCGCTCCCAAAGTTTTTTCTAAGGCTCCAGCAGCACTCCTAAGGCTCCAACAGCGATTGGCGACTTCAAATAACACCTTAACATTAATTACAACACTTGTAAACCACTTCAAGCAATTTAAACTACAATTTCAGCACCCAAACACGACATGTGAAATCATCCAAATGGCGACAGTTAAGGCTTTTAAAAAGAATCACAATTGTTCTCAAAGTATCTACGTTAATCGCTACACATGTGTTTGCATATCAAAACCCAATTTCAGTGAAATGCAATTAAAGAGGACTTTGCATGCACATCGCTCAATCCCTACATATTCACAAACCCATCACCCAATTTTTTTTTTATGTTTACATACCTACTACCTTGACTATGCATGAGAAAGTACATATCGTATTCAAAGGTTGAAATAGTAGTAAGCTTTATGTGATAAAAAAAAAACTCGGATGCCATAAACATAATGAATGAAGTTGAGGTGTTAGATATGTAAACAAGTAGGAGATAAGTGGCATGCATGTAAAAATTGAAGTTTGAATGTTGGATACGTGAATATGTGAGGATTGAGTGTTACAAATTTGAAAATTCCTTTCTTGAATTTTAACATAATCATGAAGCTTTCACAATAAAAACCAAAATCAGAGCTCAAATCTTAAATAATAAAGAGCAATATCAATGGATAAAGGAAGCTCATAAAACCAAGCAAAGCAATTAGGATAAAGCTAATGGTGATGACGGATTTAATCTGTATAAAGGAATGTGTAAATAGCGAACAAATTATTAGATTTAGGATAAAATTTATATAAAAGGCACAAACCTGGGACTGCAGTAGAGGATGATGCAAAAAAGACTTCTGGCGACTGTGAGGGTGCTTCAGTGCAGAGAGAGAGAGGCGAGCGAGAGCTTCGATTGTTGGGGGAGTCGAGCGGGCTGAGGCGAGGCGGGCGACGTCCGGAGGCGCGTCGAACGGGTTGAGGCGAGGCGAGCGACGTCTAGAAGCGCGAATGGAAGGGTTTCGAGCGCAGGAGGAAGCGCTCGATCAAGCCGGCCAAGGGTTTTCTGTCGAAGAGCAACGGCGAGCAGGCGGTCTGCAGCTACGATGCGGGGAGACGAGCGTGAATCGAGTGCGGGACTCGGGCGAGAGCAGGCATGCTCGTAATCCGGAATTCTCTGCGGGGAAGATACGGGAGTCGAGCGAGAGCGAGCGGAGGAGAGGAGTTCGGGATCCAGCAGAGAACCAGTGCGGGATCCAGAAGGGAGCGTGCGGGAGATCGGGATCGGAATTAATCTCGCGAGAGTGCTAAGTGGGAGAAAGAAATAGGTCGCAGGCTCAATAGTCGTTACCCGAGACCTTCGGCGGTGAATTCAATAAATTCCTTTCCTGTATACGGCTTAAACGGAAAGTAATAACATAGAAAATATTTTCAATTAATATCATGTTTGAATAATCCGCCTGAATTTTGAAATTTGAAATTCAAAATTCGTGAGCTGGTGTCTAGCCCAAATCGGGCCCGAGTCGGACCTGGGTTGAGCCCGACCCATGCACCCAAAAAAGCATTGATTTCCATGCAGTTTGCGCGAGTGTGGAACCACAGCAATATGGGTGTCTTTTCTAGCTAAAATCGACGTTACGGACGCGTTGGCACAGTCCGTTTTGTCATCCGGGGTCCTCCGGACGAGTTTGCTGGCGGGCGAGTCAATTTAAGTCAAAATTGTGTGTGGTGCATCTAGTGCATTGCTGAGTCACCGAGGGTTCACCTAAGGTCGTATGACCCTGTAGGAACTTATTTTCGGGCTCTCTACATGCTGATCCTTAGCCCTTGCAACTAGAAGTTGAGTGCTTGGAACCACTCATGTGAGTTCTTCACAAAAATGAGTAAAGATGTTGTTTGAAGTTCTACGGAGGTGGGCTCCATTACTAGTCCGCTAGGATGGTGAACAAGGAACTCCTAAGGCTAGATTATGGGTTCTGAGAGTAGGAGACTAAGACCTCGCTAAAATGAGGTCAACAGCAGGAAAAGTGGAACATGGGCGAACAAGCCAAGTACTGTTTTTTGAACCATTTGACAGAAATTTGTGAGCAATGAGATAGAGNATCATCAAAGATTTTCTGCCCAAGATAAAATACAATAGGACCAAGCCACCTATGTTCCATAAATATATAGAATAACTAAAAAAAGAAAAGTTAAAAGAAGCAAGTCAAGAAATGCCTCCCTCTAGGGCAAAGATAATTTAGGATGGTTTAGGGTTTTAGTTTTCTAAATAAAAAGAAACAGGTAGAGCACGTAAAGACAATTAGGATTCTAGATCAAAGACCACTACATAAGCATAAACTTATATTTTAGGAAGAAAACAAATAAATACAAAAAATTAGATCAATAAAATGCAATGATCAAATAAATTGAAAAAAATTTATAAAAATTTTATACCATATAAAATCAACAAACAATTGAAAGTTTTTCACTAAAAATCGAGCAAATTTGAACAAAAATAAAAAACTCTATCAAGCGAATAAAAAATTATTTGAATAAATTAAATAATAGAAAGAGTTCACCAAAAGAAAATACAAGCAACATGCAGGTACAAAGAGTTGATTTCTCCCAAAATTAGGTGGTCGTACTTGTACCGCAATTAAAGGAATTAAGCATCTAACATGCAAAAATAATTAAAATTCTACTTAAGAATTTTATCAAATCAAAAGTTGAATATTAAATAACTCAAACAACCTATATATAGACTTCTCATATCTAATTTAATAAATATGGTTGGCACAAGATCAACCCATTTAATTCAAGATAAACTTAAAATTAAAACTTTGACTTTATCCAAATCTTATAGATTCAACAACAAAATATTGTGCTACTACAACTTGAAATTCCCTCATCGGGCTACAAGCTATGCACAAATAATGCATAACAAAATCCTAGTAGCTAGCCTAAGCGAATGGAAGAAAATAATCACCAACGAGGGAATAAATAAAGACAAATAAAATAAACGAAGACAGCATCTACCAAACTGGTTCACCTTCGACAAAAAACTATAGTATATAATAACAATGCATATGGAGGAATGATAGGATTGACCAAAGCAAACACATCCAAATTAGAACTCCAAGGAATAAGCATCACAAAAGCTTTAAGAATCATGCTGGAGGGAGCTATTTGAAACAGATAAATAAGCTGCGGAGAATGATTCCACCTTCATTACTTTTTAAAAGATGGGCACTTGCTGCTGGAATTATAAATAATTCCAAACTTGCTTCAGCACTAACCCTTTTATTGTTTTATAACTATCTGTAAGAATAAAATTCCCAACAAGAAATCTCTATCAAATCAACATGTCTAGAACAAATTTTCCTCTAACAAACTTATCCTTTAAAATTCATCAAACAAATCAAAACGTAAATTTGTGCATCCTACAAGAAACTAAATGAATTAGCATGAAAAAGTCCATCAAACTAATATCTTAGTTATCTTGGGAATCCACCATCAGTATTGGATATAATTTTATCCAAGAATAATTTGAATACACCTATCTGATTGAATATTGGGTGTAAATCCACAAGGAGGAAATAGAAAGAGAAAAGATAATCAACGGAATTGATGGTAGGTTCATGAAATACGATCAAATTAGAAAAATTAAAAATTGAATTAATGTCAGAATTTTTTGGAATTTCTAATTTGTAAACATTAATTTCAAGGAAACACAAGATTTAAATTGTTGTGTCATTCTCATATTTAAATTCTTTATAAGGTAAACCTTTTTTTTAATTTAGACACCATTAATTAATCACCAAATTTAAATTGCTCACAACTTTTGTCCATGAAATTCATAATTAATAGTCTATGAACTGTGCATATCCTCATGCAAATTAGCCAAATCATGCAAATGATCCAGGGTAAGTAATGAAAATACTGAAAATTTAGATTTGTTCTAGCAAATACTAATAACAACTAATAACTAATAACGAGATAATGAGATGATAAACAAATCAAAGTAAACAAACAGCTCAACAATGATATACCAACATGGGTGAGCAATCTACTTAAAAAATACCAACTCAGTGACTTAAATAAGAGCTTGATAAATTATGCACCTTTAATATCAAGCAGATAGAAGGCACTATGAATATTATGTTTCTTTTGAAGTATAGGTAACTAACAAATTTTCAGAGATATTGATGCCATTTATCTATCAACATGAGTTTATTCTATGACTTTGTATGTCACTAAACAAATAGCTAAAAAATCAATATCAATCTGATCATCCACCATAGGAGTACTATCACTAGGATGATTCATTAAGAATTACATTTTCAATATAATAACATAAAAAACAATTATAATTATAATAATAATAATAATAATAATAAACAAAAAGATGCAAGCGGTTAGAGGAGACGCATCCCCTCGTAGAAACGTATTGTTTATCCCTTCAAATGTCTTCTCATTCGAGCGAGAGAGGAAATTGTCGTACCCTAGTCAAGAAAGGAAGAAGAAATCGCATGAACGTGCGGCCATTATGCAGTGTCGGCCGGTGCAAAGGAGAAGAGGAAGGAGAAGAATTTACGGTTTTGTGTTGAGACTGAGGCAAAGGAAGAAGAGAGAGGCGGCGGCATCGAAGGCTTACTTGGACCAAGTCGCGATCATGGAAGAAGGAAGTCGAAGGACGAAGAAGAAACCTTAGTGCCCTAAATTTAATTGTATTGCTTTAATTTACTTTTTTTAGTTGTTCTTCATTTCATTTAAATTACCCATTATTAATTATAAAAATAAAAATAGAAAGGCATAATTATCATTGTCTGAACATCTGTTCTAATTTTAGTTAATTCCAAGTTTTAGACCAGGTCGTGATAAACAATAGAAAATACAATAAACTTATATCATTATTGTATCAACTTATTTCATACATAATTTTAGAAGCTGGATAATCGCTTCTCTAAAGTTAATATTTAGGGCAAATTTGAGGCAGCTTATTTGGTGCGGTGTGTTTTCACCAACACCGTTTGGGCAAACATTGGTTTAACAACTAATTCAAAAATTAGGTTTTCAAACCGCTAAAATTAGCGTTTTCACACTGTTCCTGGCTAGATGCGATGGCAGATTTCTAGCTGCGGTCTGGCTTTTCTAAAAAAATTTGTAATAGTCACCGCAACTTTTTGAACAACAGATTATTTTTCAGCAGTTTATCAACAATTTATTAATAAGCTACAGCTGCCCTAAATAGACTTTTAGGGTATGTTTGGGGCAGTTGTAGCTTATTGAATAATCAGCTGATAAGCTGATTAAAAATAATCTGCTGATAAGCTAGGTAGAGTAGTTATTACAAATTTTTAATTTTATGAAAAAATCAGACCGCAGCCAGAAAGTTGTCACCGGTGTAAAAATGTTATTTTCAGCATTTTGAAAACGCACAAGCTGTCAAAATGTAGTTTACCCAAACAGGTCAAATGCGTTTTCAAAACGCCACCGCACTAAATAAGCTGCCTCAAACGGGCCCTTAGTTATTTCTTTAGATGGCATGTCTAAACAAAAGTTATTCAATATCTTCTTTTGATATGAAAATTAATTCGTCTTGCAAATTTATATTCAAGTAACTTTTTATATTTGAGCTTTTGGCCCTTGAGCATTAGTTATTTACTTATATTATTAATATGTGCATAATGATTAGTTCTCAACCAAAATAAAGGCGATCTTACAAATATAATTATTAAAATAAAAATGATGTGTACCTCCTAGTTTACAAGCTCATTGCATTGGTATTAACATTAATTACCACTACTGCAATAGATGCAGATTTAACTTTCTAATATAAGAATTATCAAGCATCAATTATGCAATATACTTTCTATTACCTTACACTAAATAATTAACCTGACTCTTCATTAAGTTATTATGCAACATTATCAAAAAATTTAAAATGGATTAAAAAAATTATAATCATTGTTCATTTTATCGATTATAATGAAATGTAACATTTTATTTTGAATTATATATTATTCGCTTTATTTTCTTTACTAATATTCTATTTACATGATAAACTTTCTCTCCCTCAAAACAAAGATTGATTTTACCCCTGCAAACAATCAGTAAGAGGCTAAATAATGATATACATAGAGGAGCCAAAAAAAACAAATTATAGGATCGGTGCCCATGTGACAAATATTGTCCCGCCCCAGTCCGGGATTTGGAATTGACCAAGGAGGGAATAAAGGCTCAGGCGGTGGAAATTAAATTTTCTATATTCATCTAAAATTTAACAGGAAAAACTTGAATTATGGAGGTCTACTTTGGAGTCTAAATGCCTTCATTTAAGTAGACTAAAACCGAAAACATGGAATGTAATTTTAGTAGTAATAGCTCTAGTGATAGAAGTGTGACTTTGGGTGATCCAAATATTATTGAATACATTCAATGTAATTTTAGTAGTAATAGCTCTAGTGACAAAAGTGTGACTTTGGGTGATCAAATTATTAAAAGTGTGAATGATTTAGATATCTTGGGTCCGTTGTTCAAAGCCATGGTGATATAGATGGGGATGTTAATAGTAGAATTCAAGTTGGTTCGATTTAGATATCTTGGGTCCGTTGTCAAAGCGATGGTGATTTAGATGGGGATGTTAATAGTAGAATTCAAGTTGGTTGGTTGAAGTGGTGATTTTGGGTGATCAAATTATTAAAAGGTGTGAACGATTTAGATATTGGTCCGTTGTTCAAAGCGATGGTGATATAGATGGGGATGTTAATAGTACGATTTAGATATCTTAGGTTCGTTGTCCAAAGCGATGGTGATATAGATGGGGATGTTAATAGTAGAATTCAAGTTGGTTTTGGTCCATTGTTCAAAGCGATGGTGATATAGATGGGGATGTTAATAGTAGAATTCAAGTTGGTTGGTTTAAGTTGAGGAATGCTTCGGGCCTTTTGTGTGATAGAAAAGTACCGCTTAGACTGAAAGGAAAATTTTTTAAGACCTTCGGGCATTTTGTGTGATAGAAAAGTACCGCTTAGACTGAAAGGAAAATTTTATAAGACGGTGGTGAGAGCTGCAATGCTCTATGGCGCTGAATGTTGGCCTTTAAAAGAGAAGCATAATAATAAGTTAAGTAATGCTCTATGGCGCTGAATGTTGGCCTTTAAAAGAGAAGCATAATAATGTCTTATATGGTGCTGAACGTTGGCCTTTAAAAGAGAAGCATAATAATAAGTTAAGTGTTGCCAAGATGAGAATGATTAGGACCTTTAAAAGAGAAGCATAATAATAAGTTAAGTGTTGCCGAGATGAGAATGATTAGGTGGATCAAAAGAGAAGCATAATAATAAGTTAAGTGTTGTCGAGATGAGAATGATTAGGTGGATGAGTGATTTACACGTAGAGACAAAATGCGGAATGAATATATTCGTGATAGGGTTGGTGTAGCTCCTGTAGAGAAGCATAATAATAAGTTAAGTGTTTGCCGAGATGAGAATGATTAGGTGGATGAGTGGCTTTAGAAGCATAATGATAAGTTAAGTGTTGCCGAGATGAGAATGATTAGGTGGATGAGTGGCTTTACACTTAGAGATAATAAGTTTAAGTGTTGCCGAGATGAGAATGATTAGGTGGATGAGTGGCTTTACACTTAGAGACAATATTGGAAAATGAATATATCTGTGATAGGGTTGGTGTGGCTTCTGTGACGGACAAAATTAGAGAAAGTCGTCTTAGATGGTTTATAATGAATTTATCCGTGATAGGGTTATTGTAGCTTATGTGACAGACAAAATTAGAGAAAATCAAAAGAATATATTCGTGATAGGGTTGGTGTAGCTCCTGTGACAGACAAAATTAGAGAAAGTCGATATCCGGGACAGGGTTAGTGTAGCTCCTGTGACAGACAAAATTAGAGAAAGTCGTCTTAGATGGTTTGGGCATATGGGTTGGTGTAGCTCCTGTGACGGACAAAATTAGAGAAAGTCGTCTTAGATGGTTTGGTCACATTGTACGCGACCATTAGATGATCCGATTAGGAGAGTAGATGTTCTAGATTCGACTTGTGTTAAGAAAGACAGAGGTAGCTGATGATCTGATTAGGAGAGTAGATGTTTTAGATTCGACTTGTGTTAAGAAAGGCAGAGGTAGGATGAGGTTAGAAGAGTAGATGTTTTAGATTCGACTTGTGTTAAGAAAGACAAAGCTAGACCTAGGATGACTTGGGCTTATTGTATTAAAAATGATCTTAATTTACTAGAACTAAATGAAAATATGACACCTAAATAGGACACAATGGAGAAAAAGGATTCATGTAGCCGACCCCACACAGTGGGATTAAGGCTTTGTTGTTGTTGACTCAATGGAGAAAAATGATTCATGTAGCCAACCCCATTAGTGGGATTAAGGCTTTGTTGTTGTTGTTTTTGTTCAAAGACGCAATAGAGAAAAAGGATTCATGTGGCCGGCCCCACGTAGAGGGATTAAGGCTTTGTTGTTCAATGGAGAAAAAGGATTCATGTAGCCGACCCTACGTAGTGGGAGTAAGGCTTTGTTGTTGTTGCATGGAGAAAAAGGATTCATGTGGCCGACCCCACGTAGTGGGATTAAGGCTTTGTTGTTGTTAGAGAAAAAGGATTCATGTGGCCGACCCCACGTAGTGGGCTTAAGGCTTTGTTGTTGTTGTTGTGAAAAAGGATTCATGTAGCCGACCCCACGTAGTGGGATTAAGGCTTTGTTGTTGTTGTTGTTTCTTATTCATATGGCCGACCAAAGTAAATGAAAATATGACACTAAATAGGACGCAATGGAGAAAAAGGATTCATGTAGCCGACCCCACATAGTGGGATTAAGGCTTTGTTGTTGTTGTTGTATCTAAAATTTAACAGATGAAAGAGTCACTAATCAAATTAAATTAAAGAAATATATTCAAATTTACATCGTTACCCGTATCTGCGTCTTCTATAAATATTTTCTCATTTATTGTTTATCTTTTAATCACTTAATTAACTTGAAAAATTAACTTAATATAACAATGAGCTAAACAAACCAGTGAATATTCATACTCCTAAACTATAGTAATACAAAAAAATAATAATATGTATGTCAGTTAAGTTTTTAATAAATCAATGTTGACATTTAAGATGCTATCAATGAATCTTACTATATCAATAAGATGTCAATATAATGCTATATGTGTACAACCGTCACAGAAGCACCGTCTAAAAATTTTACTAGTTAAAATGCTTCAATATTTATATCATTTTTTTATATACATGCACACGTGTCTTAGGGTGCGTTTGAGACGGCTTATTTAAAGCGGTGGCGTTTTGAAAACGCCACCGATGTGTTTGGAAATTGCGTTTTAGAAGCCTCCCTCAAAACGTCGTTCCGCCTTTTGTATTAGACGTGGATCGCGGGTAGGACCCTGCGATCCACGTTTCATTTGGTCGAAAGACAAGTAAAGCCCTAGCGCCCGCTTCCACTTCTTCACGCGCTCGTTCAATTCCATGCTCGGATCCAAGCGACACTCAGTCGGAGTAATCTCCCCCACTTTTCGTTTTAGGGTTTTCTTTTTTGCACCTCGTCGAGACGGAAATTGCTAGGGTTTTTCTGGGACCCTATGGCATCACCTGACCACAAAGCGAGCAAGGATCTGTCTTCCGCCTCTGGCCAGGAGGCGGATCCGCCGGAGGAAGACTGAACACTAGGTGTGGAGCAAGTGACGCAGAAGAAGAGGTTTTTTTTTTTTTACTTCTATGGGTGCTTTCCTGAACATGTTTGAGATTCAGCAATTAAAAATCATAAAATTATTAATTTATCTAAATCGAATGTATTTACATATATAAAACCTAAACTTTAATTTTTATATTCATATTATCCCATCAAGGCATGAATATGAAGCAGTGCTTGGTTGTGTTATGAAAAGATTTGATGGAAAAAATATGGAAATAAAATTTAGGTGCAGCATATGTTCCTCGTATGTACATAAAATTAGGCCTATATTTCCTTATATATTTAGGCGCTGCATAAAATTAGGCCAATTTTTCCTTGTATGTGCATGCAAAAAGTTTTTTTTTTTTTTTTTTTTTTTTTTTTTTTTTTTTTTTTTTTTTTTT
>JXCR01016144.1:288040-312315 GCA_002079205.1 Phalaenopsis hybrid cultivar
CATCTTCCGAAGCTGCAGCTCTTACTATTCTTGCTTTGTGTTTTGATAAAATAAGGGGAGGGTTGATCTTAGATGAAATTTTATACAGTTTCTGTGTATAAACTTTAAACAAAAGATGGGTTCTTTTCTGTGAATTCATTTTGAGATGTAGCGTTATTTTAATTATAAACCCCAAAGCGAGCATGTATTCTGAATTTTGGCATCCATGTTTTTGCATTGAGTTGTTGGGTTCTTTTCTGTGAAGCATCAAGCCGCAAGGCAAGGGAAAATTCTTATGACTTCCATTCATGGGAAATGTTGTGGTGGTATATTTTGACAATATCTTACTTTGCAAGTGCTGCTTAGGGGATTTTTACCTCACATGTGTTTTACATTATGTAACCAGTTAGCCTTAGATTTACTCTGCCTAACTTCAATTATATTTTTACAGTTAACTGTGATGACGCAAATATGGAAACTGGTGTTGTGTTAAATCAGAATGGACATCCAATTCCTTATTTCAGTTAAAAAATTGAATGAACCACAATGCAAATGATCAAGTTTTGGCTTTTGTGTAGAGAAAGAAAAATGTTTTCTTGATTTTTTATCCATTGGTATTGGTTCGTTTGAAGAAGCATGGAAATCAATACAAGTAGCAGGTTCATTCAATATATATTTGTTTTTTGGAATTTGCTTTCTTGATCAAATGTGATTGATGTATTCTTTCTTTAATAATTTCAGAACGATGAGCTTAAGGTATTCAGGGAAGTTCGAGCGAGTGCTATGCCGATGTGGACTGTCGTCCTTGTTACTCATGTCACACCAGCAACAGAGCTATGATAACAGTTTTACAGGTGCCCGCGGTGGGCAGACGGACTGTAGATTCTTTAGGTGGGCAGAAAGTCTGGCGGATTCAACGGTATCCCAACCGGGGAACGTCGCTCTAGGTCGGACGGTATCCCAACCGGAGAACGTCGCTCTAGGTCGGACAGTATCCCAACCGGACACTGTTGCTACGGGTTCAACGGTGTCCCAACCGAACAATGTTCCTCGTGACATGCTCCTATATTTTCAAAATGAATATTAACATTTTTTTGCTTCTAATTCTAACATTTTATTTTTTTTCTTTTTTTGATTTATTAATACTCACTATTAAATGAGGTGTATATCCTTCTTTTCAGTTGTGTTTCAAATGGCAGTTGTTCATGTTGTAGAAGTTATGGTTGTATGGTATAGTGGAGTAATGTAATTGTTCTTATCGATCTATATTCAGTTGTGTGTTGTTGTTGCTCTGTCTATCAATCTATAATATGTAGTGTGTACAGCTAGACTTTCATGTGCATAGAATAATATGGTTTTATTCAACATAATAATATGGGTTTTGATGATGATATAAATTATAAATTTCAAACTTGGTTGTTAAAATCAGAACGTTTCCTACGAGTATTGTGAGATATGTGGTTTCCAATGGCCTCTGATAGAGTTTGAAAATGCTTGGAAAGAAAAAAGTATTAATGAAAAAAATTGGAAACTTTTGTGATTTATGTAAAATTTTTGGTTTAAGGTGGTGTGTTCATTTGCATAGTTGTTAGAATCATATGATCAATTATCCGGTTTATCATGTTTGATAAAAAAATTGAAGGGAAAAAGAAATGATCATTTTCCAAAAACAACAACAAATCAGTTATTTTCTAAATGCAAATACCAAACAGCTATACAGTTTATCTAAATCAGGGGCAAAGTGGTCATTTATCCAGAAATCAGTTGTTTTCCAAACGCACAAACCAAACAGTCAGCCAGTTTATCTGGATCAGTTGGAGATCAGCAGCTTATCTGAATCAGCAGTTTATCAGCATAAGCTGGATAAGCTGCAGCTACCCCAAACAGACCTAAGTTCCTGCCTCCTCATAGAGCAATTTATAAGGAAAACTCGCCTCCTTGGCTTCCCAACCATTCATTCTATTTTCATGACTTCTCGCTTCATCTCCTTTTGTTCAATTTTCTCTCCCGCTTTGATGAGTATCGCGACTCTTCACATCCTCTTCCTCAGTTTCTTTCGTTTCTTCTTCTCCGAGTAACTAAAACGTGAGAACGAGACGCTACAATCTTCCCCATTTACAAAAATTTCGACCTTGAAATTTAAAATAGACCACAAGTCATATCTTCTTAACCAGTTTGACATGATCTATTCATAAATTTTTTATTACTCTCTTCTTCTATTTTTTTTCGGGTGTATCACTATGTCTGAATGGATATAATTATTACTTTGAGTTAACATTAATTTTTTATTTTTATGATTATTAAAATTTTCCCATAATTATCATATTAGTTCTTTCAACCAGATTTCATTTATTAATCCTAAATTTTATGCTCTGATACCACTTTTGTCACGGCTCAGATTGACGTTTGAAATTAACCAAGGCAGGAATAAACAGTCAGACAGTGAAAATTAAATTTTCTGTATTCATCTGTAATTTAAAGAATAAAAGAGTCGCTAATCAAATTAAATTAAAGAAATATAATTAAATTTACTTTGTTACTGGTTGTCTATGTCATCTATAAATCACCTAATTAATCTAAAAAGATAGTTTAAAATAATAATGAGTTAAACAAGTCCATACTCTTAAACTACAATAATACAAGAAAAACAAAAATAATATGTATATCACTTAAGTTTTTAATAAAATAATATTAACATTTAATATGTTATCAATGAATCTTACTATATTAAGAACATATCAATATTATTTCATATGTGTACAACCGTCACAGAAGCACCGTCTAAAAATTTTACCAGCTAGGGTACTTCAATATCAATATTTTTTTCTATATACGTGCACAAGTATCTTTATGTTCCCTCACTAGTACATTTAATGGGTGACTCCATCATAGTCAAGCATGCACATATAAGCATATTATAAAAATATTATATTTTTAATAATAAAAATTTCATTCTCATTTGTCTAACAGTAAATATTATTATACAAAGATTAAATAATAATTCAAACAAAGCTGAGCGTACAAGTAATTCTTACAATATGAATAAAATTTATTAAACCATAAATAATGGTATATAGTACTATAACGGTAACAGTCGGTCGACAAGAAATAAAATATTATTATAACAAAATAATATGAATATTCACCTCGATGTCGATCAAATTATTATTTGATTAGCCTTAACGTCAACTTTTCTAAAAATTAAAATCTTAAAATAAACATGATATTTATATTACTAAAATTTAATTTATTTTATATACACAAATTTAATAATTTATAATATTTTAATTAGTTGTTATTTAAGTATAAAATTTTCATTATTTTATTTTATGTAATTGTGTTTAAATTTATTATTATTATTATTATTAATTAATTAATTTTAACTTTATTAAAACATACCTCATTGAGCCATAATCAACGCAAGTGGCCCTTCCACCTTCATCGTGCGAGGCTCTTCCTTCGATTGAACTTCAAATGTAAGCGGCCTCAAACTTCACTCGTCGCCTCTTCCTCCTCTATGCGACAGAGATGTCGCCTCTTCCTTCGTGCGCTTCGCAGGAGAGCTCCCTCTCCACTAAGTCGAAGTGCTCAGCCTCTTTAAATCCTTCGGTCACGACTCCACACTGCAACGCAAACACTCAGCGCCTCTGTCCCCCACTTTTTTCTACCTGCTCAACAGAGATGTCATTGTCTGTCGACGTCGTCACCTCCAGCTATATATGGGGATGCCCTAATTTGTCTTTTTCGTCTCTTGCACTTTTCGTTTGACTCACCCTGTAAGTGACCGCCCCCTCATATGGCAATTTATAAGACGAACTCGCCTCATTGGCTTCCCAACCATTAATTTTAACTTTTCGACTTCTCGCTTCTTCTCCCTCTCTATTTGGTTTCCCAACTCTCCATTGTCTCTTCCTCAATTTCTTTTGTTTATTTTTCCCCCGGTAACTGAAACGGGAGTACGGGACATTCAAATGCATAACATATAGCTAAACCGCTTAAAGAGCAAGGATAAGACCATCGAGAGTAAACATATCCCAATGAGAATTCTGATGATAAGCAATACCAAAGTTCTAGGAATCTGATTTAGGAAGCCACTTGGAACACATATATTGGCTAAAGTAAATACACCATAAATTTAGTTTCATAAGGTCTGTTCTAGTTATCGGAACCAAAGATAATTTTGAACCGATTGTCAAAAAGTACATAGCCTATTCATTACGAGTCGAATATGAGCGAGCCCAGGTGTGTTTGGCTCGTTTACTTAACGAGTCGAACACGAGTTGTTCACGAATAAAGAGTTATTTTGACAACCCTGATGTTAAAGGTTGGGAGAAGATATAAAAATTATAGTTTATATTAAAACATCATCTAAATCTAATTTAATAATTTTTATTCTATTTTCTTAGCGAACGAGCTGAACACGAGTCCGACACGAGTTGATTGCGAACAAAGAGTCGTTTTGACAGCCCTAATCAAAAGGTAATAAGCAAATAGGCGTCTTTTAGCCTGCACCGTGTTCATATATTTTACCTCTGCTTTCATAAATGCTACCAAATATATATATATCAATATAACGCATAAAAAAGATACTTATTTGCTTTAGGGGTTGTTTGGTTGATGGTATTCTGGGCATACTATTAAGTGAAATGAAAGTCGTTTTAAAATTCTAGCAATGTAAATTTAAAATTATTTCTTTAGTTTAGCTTTGATGTATTTAGATTTCATTTGATGTGGGTGAAATTCAAATACACCACTTGTGAAAAAAATTGGTCATAGTTGCTTGCTACTCTTCACCGCCCATTGTTGTCACCAGTCGCTATCACTACTCACCAACCCCATGTTGCATGTTACTGGTCACCGACATCCCATCATTGCTAGCAATTGAGTTTCATGTTGTACTGGTAGTGTACTCACCCAAACATAAAAAACAACTTCATGCACTTATAATATATTCATCCAAACAACTTCATTGATTTTTCAATACATTATATTTATTTCAATGCATCACTATTTTAGTAAAACAAACAACCCCTTTGTTCATCAATGGTTTGACATTAAGAACAAATAAAAATAAAAAACTAAATTTCCAATCAAGCTAACAATTATGTAAAAATGGATACGTTTAAGCTCAATAATAAACTACGTTGTCATGAGGAATAGGTGAACCATCATATTTACAAGCAATTATTAGGTGTGGATGAAGTAAGCATGCGAACTTTAATACAACATAGTTTCATTGGTTGTATTCATGAATACAATCGATACAACCATGTTGTGCTGAAGTACGCATGCATGCAAATTTCACACCCAATAATTTTTCCATATTTGTAGAGTGCAAACATTATTTGTCTCAAAAGAGAGACATTGAGGGAGATGGAAGGTCATCCTCCTGGCTCAAGCTATTAAATCAATAAGACCTCAAATGGCTGTCATAACAAATATAAGTTTCAACTTATACCCTAAAACCGTAATAAATTTTATTTTACGACATATCCAAACCAGAAGGCAATACCGATTATTGAACAAATTAGAAAAAAAATCAAAATGTAAATTATTTGTAAAAGTAGTTAAAATACTAAAAACAAAAGCTAAATTGAGGCGGTGTTTTATATAATAATTTAAATAGGATTTAGTCATGAATTTAGCGTAAATCCAGCTAAACATCAAAAAAATAAAAATTAAATCTAACGCTNTCGTAATAAATTTTATTTTACAACATATCCAAACCAAAAGGCAATACCGATTATTGAACAAATTAGAAAAAAATTAAATGTAAATTATTTGTAAAAGTAGTAAAAATACTAAAACCAAAAGCTAAATTGAGGCGGTGTTTTATATAATAATTAAAATAGGATTTAGTCATGAATTTAGCGTAAATCCAGCTAAACATCAAAAAAATAAAAATTAAATCTAACGCTCTGTCAAATCAATTTTTTTTCACGTTTCGTCTTTTCTTCTAGTGTTCCGTCTCTTTTAGGACATAAATACAGATTTAATAAGCTCAATCATGAGATGGATATAAGAATTTCTTTCNCGTCTTTTCTTCTAGCGTTCCGTCTCTTTTAGGACATAAATACAAATTTAATAAGCTCAATCATGAGATGGATATAAGAATTTCTTTCTGTTGTCGCTCGCGAGCTCATCTCCATCGCAAAGACTATCAGATTTAATGGATTTGAGAAATCCCATTTAAGTTAAATTCATGTTGCAACCAAACAACGCCTAAAGGATAAAACCATCAATAGCACCCAAAAAAAAAAAACTTGATTTATAGATTAAATCTATAAATGGCCAATAAATGTTTGGGTTATAACAAGGGAAACTGCTTCTTAAGCCATAAATAAATTGAATGCCAATACAAATTCACTGAAGGGTCCTTTGCATGAAATTTTCAAAATTTAAGCGCAGGTTAAACTTAGAGTAAGAAAANAACAAATTCACTGAAGGGTCCTTTGCATGAAATTTTCAAAATTTAAGCGCAGGTTAAACTTAGAGTAAGAAAAATATTGTGTGTTTGTCGTACACAGACTTATTTGATTGCTTTTAAGATTACTAAATTTCGGAAATTACTATTTTGTGTTTAGTTGAAAGTATTTACAAAAAAAAATAATCTGAAAGTTACCTAGGGCACTCGACGGTAGAAGTTCGTCTGAAGTATGGGGACCGTGGAGGGAACACAACAAGCAGAAATTAACGGCGAGACCCACAGGCAATCGGCGAGCGGTAAGCGACCGGAGAGTCGGAGACCCAGTCTCGCCGATGAGGAAGAACTTCGCGCTAGCGCTATGAACTGGATTGCAGGCGATTCGAATATTTTGGGTGCTCTCCATGGAAAATTTTCGTACNGCAAAGACTATCAGATTTAATGGATTTGATAAATCCCATTTAAGTTAAATTCATGTTGCAACCAAACAACGCCTAAAAGATAAAACCATCAATAGCACCCAAAAAAAAAAAAAAAAACACATGATTTATAGATTAAATCTATAAATGGCCAATAAATGTTTGGGTTATAACAAAGGCAACTGCTTCTTAAGCCATAATTAAATTGAATGCCAATACAAATTCACTGAAGGGTTCTTTGCATGACAATTTTCAGAATTTAAGCGCAGAGAGTAAGAAAAATATTGTGTGTTTGTCGTACTCAGACTTATTTGATTGCTTTTAAGATTACTAAATTTTGGAAATTACTATTTTGTATTTACTTGAAAGTATTTACAAAAAAAAAAATCTGTAAGTTACCTAGGGCACTCGACGGTAGAAGTTCGTCTGAACTATCAGGACCGTGGAGGGAACACAACAAGCGGGAATTGACGGCAAGACCCACAGGCAATCGGCGAGCGGTAAGCGACCGGAGAGTCGGAGACCCTGTCTCGCCGATGAGGAAGAACTCCGCGCTAGCGCTATGAACTGGATTGCAGGCGATTCGAATATTTTGGGTGCTCTCCATGGAAAATTTTCGTATATGTGTTTATGGAACATTTAAATTTTAATATTTATTTGTACAACATCAAATCTTGAACTCACATCTAGGGGTGTAAACGAGCCGAACACGAGCGAGCCATGCTCAGTTCGTGTTCGGCTCGTTTACATTTCGAGNAAAAAAAAATATTTTTTTTCATCCATATATTTTGATATAATTGATATAAATTTTATATTAATAAAGATTAAAAATTAAATATTGAATGTATAAATATGTAAAAATTTTGCGGTATGTATGTAAATTGATCATACTTTTAAAACCCTTATGTTTGATTTATTTCAAGATGCTAAATCTTAGCTCATCTAACCATATATATACATCATAGGAAATCAGGGTATTTGCATGCATGCTACATAATTTTTATGTATTAACAAATTTAACTAGTAAAGTTTGATGTTTATAGTTATAGTGTTTTCGTGGCATAATGATCTTCAAACTTATTCATAATAAGGTGCAATTCACTTTACATAATAATAATAATGATAGTAATAGTGATATTTTTATGTGATGTTAAGAATTTGACTGGCATATAAGTAAATATTAAAGTTTAAGGGTTGGACATGTAATACATAACATTTGTGAGATATCTATGTAGATCTCCCAAAACAACTTTACAAAAGATAAAGAAAGCATTGCATGCAAACATTTACTATTGTAGAAACAAATTTTTTAGCAACTCAACTTTGAATCACACTAATGGTGATTATAAAAAATCACTTTTTTAATTAATAATAAAATGATTTCAAATCTGTCAATTAAATGATATAACTTGGTTAAGTTGCTCTATTAATAAATGATTATGGCCTAATCAATCAACTTGCTTNCTTGTGTTCATTGAACATTTAATTTTAATATTTATTTGTACAACATCAAATCTTGAACTCACATCAAAAATAAATAATTTTTTTAATCCATATATTTTGATATAATTGAGATAAATTTTATATGAATAAAGATTAAAAATTAAATATTGAATGTATAAATATGTAAAAATTTTGCGGTATGTATGTAAATTGCTCATACTTTTAAAACCCTTATGTTTGATTTATTTCAAGATGCTAAATCTTAGTTCATCTAACCATATACATCATAGGAAATCAGGGTATTTACATACATGCTACATAATTTTTATGTATTAACAAATTTAACTAGTAAAGTCTGATGTTTATAGCTATAGTGTTTTTGTGGCATAATGATATTCAAACTTATTCATAATAAGGTGCAATTCACTTTACATAATAATAATAATAATAGTAATAGTGATATTTTTATGTGATGTTAAGAATTTGACTGGTATATAAGTAAATATTAAAGTTTAAGGGTTGGACATGTAATAGATGAGATTTGTGAGACATCTATGTAGATCTCCCAAAAAAAACTTTACAAAAAATAAAGAAAGCATGGCATGCAAACATTTACTATTGTAGAAACAACTTTCTTAACAACTCAACTTTGAATCACACTAATGGTGATTATAAAAAATCACTTTTTTAATTAATAATAAAATGATTTCAAATCTCTCAATTAAATGATATAACTTGGTTAATTTGTTCTATTAATAAATGACCCCGGCCTAATCAATCAACTTGTTTTGAGTTCCATATGGTCTAATTATTATTTGGGTGAAGATTGAATTCAAAATATAAATATGTTTATTATTTGAGATTAGGTTGTGTGGGTTTGTATTAGACAATATGAATTCAATAGGTCATATTTGTGTTAAATTGGTTGTGTTATTCCAATAAATTGCATAATCTATATAATAAATGTTAGAGGTATTGATTTAAATTTCTTGATCCATATAAAAAATGGGTTGAGTTTGTGTTAAGCAGATTAGGTTGGGTTAGCTTTGAGTTAATCCCATGCATTGATCCATTAACATGAAATGACACCATTTGTTGTGTGTGTGTGTGTGTGTGTGTGAATGGATGTTTAGTGCGGGGCATCCACGGAAAATTAATGAAAATTTTGATTGTAAGAAAATGGGCACAAGCCAATTTTATGTAAAAGAACTCCATTATGGATTATAAAAAATCTCACGAACAAACATTAAGACTTCATGGCGTGTTATTTAACAAATAATGATGTTCTCACTTATTTACTATAATATTAGACAAAGTGTAATTAGAACTCACAAATTTACCATAAGATTATACAAATTTTGAATAGAAAAACCTAAGTGTGAGCTAACTTGCTAGAATAAGGAAGTTTGACACCTTGTTGTTCAACTCAGCATCTAATGATGTTTCCTTAAAATTTTACTTCATTTAAAGTAAATTGAGAGAATAAAATGCATTTTTTGCTCAATTTTTATGATTTGTGCTTGGTTCCATTATAGCAAATACATTATAAGGTTTACTTGGGAAATATAAATGATTTCATTATTATATTTATTATTCTTAATATGACTCATAGTCCTCTCTCAAAAGTAATGAAAACTAATTTTTTGACCAAATAAAATAAAATGAATGTTCACTCAACATTTTCTCAACCAAATAAATGGGTAAAATTTGATTTTAATGGGTAAAAGCTAGTTTTTTATTAAAACTAAATGTCATTTTCATTTCCTTTATTTCAATTCATGCAAATCATTTATCCAACTTTCTATAAAATGGTATAAAATCTTACCAAAAACTTTAAAGCATGAGATAGATATCATTAATAACAATCATCTTAGACCCATAAAACTTAAGTGCATACAAGCTCTAAGCAAGCCCAAAGGATGACAACCAAAGATGCTCTAATAGAACTCATTGTTCGTGGATACTACCTAGAATGGCTTTGTAGCAAGATCAATATGAGACATTACAAATATATAAAATAATTATTAGTAGCAAAATCACATAATTATAAAAACCATTAGAGCGAAGGAGGTTAGAGGGTTAGAATTGGGAAATAAATATGAACAAAAAATTTACCAATCATGAGAGAAGGAGAAAAATGGAAGGCAAGGAGAAGGTGACAATGGATTCAACCTATAAAATGTAAGAACATGTTGAACTCTAGAAAGCTTCAACTCTTAAGAGCTAGAGCTATTGGACAGTGGTCTCCTAGTGAGGGGGTGTGACCTAAGTGTTCATTAGCATTTAAAAAAGATTAAGGTGCATATGATTCTAGAGATATGAATTTATGTAACTCATAATACACATAATAAGAAAAATATGTTCATTTATAGTTGGTCAAATATGTCTAATAATCAATTTTGGATAAAGATAACTCAAAATTCCTATATCTTTTTTATATTAGATCTCATTACACTTCCTCATGTAGCCATTGTTGATTTATTCATTCTTTAATGTGAGATTTCTTCTTATAGAGAAGTAAGAGGACCATGTTAGTGTGGTTAAATTAGATGAGGTTGCTTAATTATATGATGATAAATATGGGTAATTATATTTAATATTTTAATAATACCATAGAGATATTATTAAATTGATTATTTGAAAATGCATATCATTTATATTGCTTATGCAAGAGAAAGTAGTTGTAAAGAGGTCATTTATTAGAAATTGAATATAGGGCTGGATATAGAGTGAAAGAAAGATGTTTGAAATAGGTTTTATTAAAGATTGAAGGAGGATTGAACCTTATTTGAATTGTTCAAACCATGCTAGACCTTGTTTAAATGAGATTTGAACATTGTTCAAATGATGTTTAAACGTTTTTACTAAAAGTTAACCACTGTCTTATCTTATTTTAGCTATCGATCAAACATGGTTTAATCTCAATTTAAATAATTCCAAATATATATGGAATATTTTTCATATGTTCGAACTTAGTTTAAATCAACTTTGAGCAAAATTATTGTCTTGCTTATTTTTTACCTAGAACATTTTCTTATACATATATATCAACAATTGATATTCTTATGTTGTGTGAAGGAAAATGAATAGAAGAAAACCAAGTTAGATGGAAAGTTTAATGACAAGCATTGTGGTAAATTTTGTAAGAAAATTTATTTTCTTAAGAAGTGGGCCTAACCAATCTCAAGTAAAAGAACACTTACAAAAAATGGTTATCNCATCAAAAATAAATAATTTTTTTCAACCATATATTTTGATATAATTGAGATAAATTTTATATGAATAAAGATTAAAAATTAAATATTGAATGTATAAATATGTAAAAATTTTGCGGTATGTATGTAAATTGCTCATACTTTTAAAACCCTTATGTTTGATTTATTTCAAGATGCTAAATCTTAGTTCATCTAACCATATACATCATAGGATGCTACATAATTTTTATGTATTAACAAATTTAACTAGTAAAGTTTGATGTTTATAGTTATAGTGTTTTCGTGGCATAATGATCTTCAAACATATTCATAATAAGGTGCAATTCACTTTACATAATAATAATAATAATAGTAATAGTGATATTTTTATGTGATGTTAAGAAATTGACTGGTATATATGTAAATATTAAAGTTTAAGGGTTGGACATGTAATACATAAGATTTGTGAGACATCTATGTAGATCTCCCAAGAAAAAACTTTACAAAAAATAAAGAAAGCATTGTATGCAAACATTTACTATTGTAGAAACAACTTTTTTAGCAACTCAACTTTGAATCACACTAATGGTGATTATAAAAAATCACTTTTTTATTATTAATAAAATGATTTCAAATCTCTCAGTTAAATGATATAACTTGGTTAATTTGTTCTATTAATAAATGACCCCGGCCTAATCAATCAACTTGCTTTGAGTTATGTATGGTCTCATTATTATTTGGGTGAAGATTGAATTTAAAATATAAATATGTTTATTATTTGAGATTAGGTTGTGTGGGTTTGTATTAGATAATTTGAATTCAATAGGTCATATTTGTGTTAAATTGGTTGTGTTATTCCAATAAATTGCATAATCTATATAATAAATGTTAGAGGTATTGATTTAAATTTCTTGATCTGTATAAAAAATGGGTTAGTTTGAGTTAAGCAGATTAGGTTGGGTTAGCTTTGAGTTAATCCCATGCATTGATCCATTAACATGAAATGACACCATTTGTTATATATATATATATATGTGTGTGTGTGTGTGTGTGTGCGCGCGCGCGCGCGCGCGTGTGTGTGAATGGATGTTTAGTGGGGGACATCCAAGTAAAATTAATGAAAATTTTGATTGTAAGAAAATGGGCACAAGGCAATCTTATGTAAAAGAACTACATTATGGATTATAAAAAACCTTACAAACAAACATTAAAACTTCATGGCGTGTTATTTAACAAATAATGATGTTCTCACTTATTTACTATAAGAATAGACAAAGTCTAATTAGAACTCACAAATTTACCATAAGATTATACAAATTTTGAATAGAAAAACCTAAGTGTGAGCTAACTTGCTAGAATAAGGAAGTTTGACACCTTGTTGTTCAGCTTAGCATCTAATGATGTTTCATTAAAATTTTGCTTCATTTAAAATAAATTGAGAGAATAAAATGCACTTTTTTCTCAATTTTTATGATTTGTGCTTGGTTCCATTATAACAAATACATGATAAGGTTTACTTGGGAAATATAAATAATTGCATTATTACATTTATTATTCTTAATATGACTCATAGACCTCTCTCAAAAGTAATGAAAACTTATTTTTTGACCAAATAAAATAAAATGAATGTTCACTCAACTTTTTCTCAACCAAATAAATGGGTAAAAATTGATTTTAATGGGTAAAAGCTAGTTTTTATTAAAACTAAATGTCATTTTCATTTCCTTTATTTCAATTCATGCAAATCAACTTTATCCAACTTTCTATACAATGGTATAAACTCTTACCAAAAACTTTAAAGCATGAGATAGATATCATTAATAACAGTCACCTTAAACCCATAAGTGCATACAAGCTCTAAGCAAGCCCAAAGGATGACAACAAAGATGATTTAATAGAACTCATTGTTCGTGGATACTACCTAGAATGGCTTTGTAGCATAATCAATATGAGACATTGCAAAATTATAAAATAATTATTAGTAGCAAAATCACATAATTATAAAAACCATTAGAGCGAAGGAGCTAAGAGGGTTAGAATTGGGAAATAAATATGAACAAAAATTTTACCAAATCATGAGAGAATGAGAAAAATGGAAGGCAAGGAGAAGGTGACAATGCATTCAACCTATAAAATGTAAGAACAAGTTGAACTCTAGAAAGCTTCAACTCTTAAGAGCTAGAGCTATTGGATAGTGGTCTCCTAGTGAGGAGGTGTGACCTAAGTGGTCATTAGCATTGAAAAAAGATTAAGGGGCATATGATTCTAGAGATATGAATTTATGTAACTCATAATACACATAATAAGAAAAATATGTTCATTTTTAGTTGGTTAAATATGTCTAATAATCAGTTTTGGATAAAGATAACCCAGAATATATCTTTTTTGTATTAGATCTCATTACAATTCCTCATGTAGCCATTTTTTATTTATTCATTCTTTAATGTGATATTTCTTCTTATAAAGAAGTAAGAGGACCATGATAGTGTGGTTAAATCAGATGAGGTTGTTTAATTATATGATGATAAATATGAGTAATTATATTTAATATTTTAATAATAACATAGAGATATTATTAAATTGACTATTTGAAAATGCATATCATTTATATTGCTTATGCAAGAGAAAGTAGTTGTAAAGAGGTCATTTATTAGAAATTGAATATAGGGCTAGATATAGAGTGAAAGAAAGATGTTTGAAACACGTTTTATTAAAGATTGAAAGAGAATTGAACCTTATTTGAATTGTTCAATCCATGTTTGACCTTGTTTAAATGAGATTTGAACATTGTTCAGATGATGTTTGAAAGTTTTTACTAAAAGTTAACCACTGTCTTATCTTATTTTTGCTATTGATCAAACATGGTTCAATCTCAATTTAAATAATTCCAAATATTATATGGAATATTTTCCATCTGCTCGAACTTAGTTTGAATCAACTTTGAACCAAATTATTGTCTTGCTTATTTTATACCAAGAACATTTTCTTATACTTGTGTGAAGGAAAATGAATAGAAGAAAACCAAGTTAGATGGGAAGTTTAATGACAAGCGTCGTGGTAAATTTTGTGAGAAAATTTATTTTCTTAAGAAGTGGGCCTAACCAATCTCAAGTAAAAGAACACTTACAAAAAATGGTTATCTTAAAAAAAATCAAGTTGAAAAGACAAAAAAATTGCTACTTGTAATAAATTGTCAAATATCATACAAGAAAACATCAAATTTCTATTACATGCCACTTATCACCTAATAATGTTCCCACTTGATTTCCATATGAATATACAAAATCTAATTAAAAAGAGTAAGATGTGAACTAAATTTAAAAGAATCACAACAAATAAATTCTTAGTGATGTAACACATCGTGGGGCTCAGAAAAAAAAAAGTTGAAGGTTTAATAAGAGTCAATACTAAATCCTAAGCAAGAGATCAAAGAAAAGTCCTACTAACAAGTGTAAATCAAGAATCAATAAAAAAAAACCCATTTATGAAGTATTTCAATTTAAATTTGAATTTTTTAATTATTTATTTACTTATTTTATTTTACCTTGGAGAATATTTAGGCATTTATAAAAATGATGATGTTGGAATAAGAAAATTTTACTTGGTTGGAACTCTTTTTTGTATTGATTATCAACCATGCTTCTTTTTCTCCATTTTTTTTCCTTTGTCCAAGTGCTATGTAACGCTTCAAAATACATACTAATCAGCATTATGGTTTTTAGTTTTGAAATAAATTATTTTAGTGGTGAAAAGTTCTTCATTTGTTTACTGCTTGGTGGCTATGATTGTTATCTTTTCTTTAACAAAAATAAATAACTATATTTATTTCTTTTTAAGCTATCCATTATTTTTTTCTAACATCTAGTTTAAAGTCTTTATACGTACTCATACACTTGATATGAATTTCTAAGACTGACAAACTAGCAAACAAAACCTTAAAAACTATCCCAAACACTTCCATACTGCCTCAAACAAATTAAGGAATGTTATGATAGACTCATGTTCCCTACACCATGGCATCTGCTTAAACTCAATAATTTTATATCATATACACCAAATAATAAGTTAATATCCTAAGCTATTCATTCACCATAATTTCTAATCCATTTACACCAATTAAACCTTATTTCCAAGGCAATCTTTTATATTAACTCAAACTAGCCCAATCTGAACTTATCTTGGCATTGATTTCACTTAAGCTCTACACCCCCTCACAATTCCACCGTGAATGTGAGAACATATCCTTAGGCGTTACACTATAGATCCATAGCCGCTTCTGTTCATTAATTTCACTAAAAGTTCACCCCTTACCATCATATTTGATATCAAAGTAAACATGAGAAGATGTAGATCTTGTTAAGACTTTGTGACAACTATAGGGATTTTATTATTAGTGACATACTTATAAAAGCTTTCAAGTAACCTCAAAAGTTTTCAAATTCAATTTGTCTTTTATATGAGTGATTATTTTTATATTAATAGCTATAATAGCATTCATATGTCTTACAAGTGTATAATCCTAGCAAAATATCTATTTAATGTGTTCCACCATAAAACATAACTAATGTGAACTTAACTTTTAAAATTTTTCCTTGAATAAAAATTTTATTAAGGGAATGCTCCACTTCAAAAAAATAAAAATTTATCCTAATGCTAACAAAAAAATATACGATATAATTTATTTTTATCATAACAATTTATTATGACATTAGTTGCTTATCTAACAAAACTTAAACAAAAAAATTATGATTTTAAGGACCTAAGGCTTATTAGTTCTAGACTTTCCTTTTTTCCTTGCTTTAAATTTTACATAAATAAATATTCTTATATAAAATTTGTTATGTTTAAATTGAAAAGTAAACTTAGTAAAAAAGATTGTTTTTTTAAGAATACTCAGGATAAAAAATGTCCATATATCCCAACCTCATCTAAAAGTTATTTTAGAATTGAAATAACTTTATTTTTTACATTTATATTTTTTTCTCTTTCTCATATATTGTCTTATCTCTCTCATCACCCTCTCTATCTCTCTCTCTCTCTGTGTTTTTTTTTTTTGAGTTATCTTTGTAACCCAAATTAGTCTCCTAAACTAGGTTAAATTTTTGACTCAACTAGCAAATACTTTAGATATGAGAATCATGTTGCCATCCATTTTTTATGAAACACATACGAGACATTCTTTCAGAGTGACATGGGAGTGTATCAGGATCATACGTGGCTTACCGTGGCTCAAGGTCCCATAAGACCTTCAAGTGAACGTTATGGGCACAATAGTTGGGATCTGCACCACCATAGTAATGCTTCGAGCGATCGACATAAAGTCGACATTACTTTCAGTGCCCTTTGCATTGACATTTGTCCATGCATCATGAAGCTGTGACTTGGCAATACAGATGTTCTTGTGACACAGATGTTCAAGAAAAGTACTCCGCACATGTCCGTACCTTAAGCCTAAGGTCTGGACCAATGGATTTTGCACTGAAACCATTTTTACTCGGTGACACACATATTGAGTGTCTTCTTGAGCCCTTGGGATACATTTACATCCTCTACAAATGTTCAAAGATCATGTCCTGCTCATATTCGGTCCTTCGGATCCCCCACGACCATCGAAAATTCCCATAACGGGAGTCCGGAGGTCAAAAAGAGCTAAGGGCCATGTGTGGCCAAGCCTATATTTGGTGTGGCCACGCCAAACCTTTGGTGTGACCATACCCAAAAAATTGGAGTGAGCATGCTCAAGCCCCTAAAGTACTGTGACACTCTCAGTAGGGGCATGGTCATGCCCAAAGTCGGTGTGACCACACCGACCAAATAGAGGCCTCGACCTAATTATGTCATGATGCGGGTGTGATTACACCCTAAAGTCTCAACAAACGCGAGCCATGTCAGCTAGCGTGACCGCGCTTTAGGGAAACGTGGCCACGCCACTCAGACATAGAGCTTGACATAATTATGTCAGGTCTCAGGTGTGACCACACCGACCTCCCCTCCCTTGACACATTCAGTTGGGGTGTGACCACGCTCTATTTGATGTGTCCACACTAGTTCGACCTGAATTGCTATCTTTACGCGGTGGTCCTTGGATTTCTGCCGATGCTGCATTCTAATCGTCAGATAATGCTTTTTGTCTGGTTCTTCTTCCCAAAAAGGCATGAGGAGTAACATATGCCCATTCTTAATGAGGCAAAGGGTAATTTATGGCTTGGAAATAAGGGATATCTTCACTTGGAGCTGAAGCAAGAAAGAGGATCAGGCCATTTGTGATCAGCTGAGCAGAAGGAGCAAGGGAGCTTTTGAGGGAGCTTTGAGGATTATACTCATCATATTTCTCGAGGAGAAGGTCAGGGAAGCCAGTTCTTCCATCTTTTCCTCTTTCTTATTCATGTTTTCCCTCATCTCCACCATCTTCTTTTTCCTCTCCAACAACTCTCTGTGAGTTGAGCTTAAAAGAGATTCTTCTTGACCTTAGAGAAGGAGAACTTTTGTAGATGACAAAGCCACCATTCTCTTTCTCCCAAGAGGTGAATAATCTCTCCTGGTTGGAGAGGACAAAAGTTAGGTAGTCTATTTGATGTCCTTGCTATAGTTCTGTTGATTTGGTTGCCTTAATCAAACTTCATTTTGTATGCTTCTTTTTGTGTGTTTACTGGGGTGTGAGATATGCACGCTAGTATGTTAGGGGTGGACTTCTTACAATGAGCTATGTATAACAGAGAGGAGCATTATTAAGTTAAACTAACGCCTTTTCTATAGGGGTTGCTTAGCTCTCCTCTCATCTGACATATTTCACTAGGTTTCACATAAATAGTTTTTTATACTAACCCAGTTTTCATGCAGGTCGAGTCTTTTTTAGAATTTTTCATATACTTTTTAGAGTATTGTATTAGAAATAAGTTACGAGCACGGGTGGGTAATTGGCTTTACCGTGTGACGAGAACCTGGAGCTATAGGCTCGTGCCTTGCTCCTTAATTCTGATTTTCTCATTGATGTATAACATTATGACAATATATGTATATGTGGTTCCTGGATGTATTTTTATTTTTTTGGGATATGTTGTCGACCCAACGACACCCTACATTTATATTCATTTATACTTGGCTTGTTTTCTTTTACATTGCTCAGTGTGCTTGCTAATTACTCGTTCTTTGGTTATGGCTTGTCCGCGCTCTTTGTTAATTTAATTTAGGCTCTCCAAGGACCTAGAATTATAAATTTCCTTCAAAAATTCTTATAACAGATTGAGATTGATTAAAATTTAGGTTTAACGCATCTCAACTTTTTCAAAACTTACTTTTTTCTTTTCTGTATGGCCTTCAAACCAAATTTTAAATGGGTTGTATTGCATGACTATTACCCAAGTCATACTAAGAGGGCATCCATATTAGGATTAATTAGCTCACTGCCTCATTAGCATGTCCCGAGGAGAAACCCCATGCTTCTTCAATCCAACTGTCTCAACATAGATTTCTACTTAGGTGGTTGTCTAGCGCGCTTAGGGTGTTAGAGGCTTTCTCGACCCAGACGGAGGAATAATTCCTTTATGGGAGCATCTTCAGGTTTGTAGATGTACCTCCCTCCTCTTTATTTCTAGCAGATTCCTTGCCTCTTTGGTAGGTATAAGTCTCTCTTTTACTTTATACGTCAATAGGGTCATATGATTTAGTGTTTCTTTCTCTTGACCTTAGGGCTACCTAGATCCCCTTGTACGATGTAATTTATGAATTGCTGACGAGGGATCTCTGGCTGTGTTGCAACCTTTATGACCAAGTATACATATGGTCCTAGTAGCTTGTGATGGCAATTTTATGGTATCTTAATCCAACAATCTCTAGTCGATTAGGATTACTCCACACTTCCTTTGATTATCCACTTTAATTTATGTCATTCCTTAGATGCTTCGTTGATGTCATCTCGTAGACCTAGACTATGGTGAGGTTGAACGGCCGTTTGGTGTACGGTTATTCACCCTCTCTACATTTATGGCTTGCTTAGGCCTGAAAGTATAGTGCGGACCCTACGGAGTGACCTAGTTATTTCATAGGTCTCGTTTGCTAATGAGTCGTTACCCATTTGGGATAACAAGAGACTCAATACCTGTATTGTAGCTTTGTGAGAGTTTTGAAGGCACCGAGATGCTCCTATAAGATAAATATCCTTTGTTACCCCCTCTAATTAGTCATCACTTAAATGTAAGCAAAACAACTTTAATCGAGAGCATTCTTAGACATCTCCCAATATGCAATTAACCAAATTAGAAACGTCATTTGGGAGTGCTCTTGGACTCAAGACAAATGCAAATTTAGTTCTCTGGTTATTTGGGTAGCTTATGTAGGTATTCTCACGTGGATATTCAATTCAAGGTGTCTCAATCCAATTCTATTTTGACGTACACAATTTATAGAAAGACCCCGAAAAAATCTATTAGAATGTTGTGAGACTATATAAATGTTTTAATAAGAATGATGCCAAAATATAAGAACATTAATGATAATTTTAATATTTAATAAATCAATTATAAAATAATAAAAACCTACTTTGCTTCTTATATCATCTATAATCTAGATTAAGAGAAATTTTACTTAGATAAAGTGGAAGAACAATGTACAATCCACTCATAAAAGTATAGCAAAAACTAACAACTAATATAGAAATGATGATGATTTTAATGATCTTTCTCAAAAAACTTAAAATTATAGCACCCACTTATGATGACATCGCTAAAAGAACTCTTAGATTTGTTTGTTTATATGGATAAATTCTGTAATAGGCAAATATAGAATGATTACCTAAGAGACTTTTTTACGAGATCAAATAAGATGAACATGCTAAATTTTATTAAACAGTTCATTTAGCTAAAAAAATAATGAATAAGTGAAACTAAACAAACCTATATATAGTTGAAGAAAATAATTAAAACAAGATATTATTGCATGTCTCATGATAAGAAATCATATTGTCAATTTTGAACTTTAAGATTGGGTAGCTTTCTTATAATTTAAAATTTAAATATTTTCTAATAACTCATTTTTAAAACTGGTTATACTAATAATAATTGATAATTAGCTAATAAATTTATCATTGAAATTACGAGTGACCTTAGAAATAAGGTTGATTTGTTTAATCAAGTTATCTAATAAGATGTTTTTATTAAGCTCACTAACTGAATAATAGATAAGAAAACTTAGTTTCTTCTTTAGATTAAAGAATTATGCCCCTCTCATTGTACTCATTGTAAGACATAAGTCTACCATTAGGCCCACCCCACCAACCGACTTAACCCTTTTAACTAATGCTCCTATTAAAGAGCGCACTAAAATATTGAGTATATAATCTACTTCAAATGTCATAAGAAAGTTCATACTCAAAATTAAGGAAAATTATAAATCTTATATTTAAATAAAACATAGGACCTCATAATTAAAAATCTTTAAGAAATTTATAATGACATGTCATTATATGATAAATAATGGATTATGTAGATAACCTTCACAGTATATTATGATTTGTTCGATAGTAGCTAATGATGAAGCAAAATATTAAAAAAAAGTAGGAATATTTTTAGCATGTATATTATGTATAATGAGAAGAAGTGCATGCTAGTTATGAATGGAAAAGTGCAATGATTCTTCTTTCAATTCAAAAGATACAAGAGCTAACCTACAAACTAGACGACACTCAAAATAATTTCATATTTATTTTATCAAATATACCCTTATTTCCACAGTAAGTAGATTTTTTAATTTCAATTATGCTTAGTACTTATAAAGATCCAATTTAGATCAATGTCATGAGAAAGTTCATACTCAAAATTAATGCAATATTCGATTCTTATTTTTTAAGAAAACATAGGACCTCACAAATCAAAATCTTAAAAATGTTTATGATGACACCTCATTATTTGTGTAAATTTGATTATGTAGATAAGAGGTACAATAATATTATGAGAAGCTCCTATAATAGTTAATAATGATGCAAATGACTAGATAAAGAGAAACAAACTTTTAGCATGTATATTATGTATAATGAGAGGAAGTGCATGTTTGTCTTAAACAAGGAAGTATAATGAATGTTTTTCAACTAATAAGATTGCAACAATGACAAATTGAACCTTAATTATAACCCTTTCGTGTTAATTTGGTTAACTATGCATGTGTTTCCATCTCATGTAGACTTTTTAGTTCCAAACAAGATTGATAGTTATAAAGATAAAATTTAGTTTGATGTCCAGTCTACAGATATTGTCCATATTTTGTTAGCATGACTTTAATTATATAATTTAATTGTAAAATATTGTGGTGGAAAGAACATTTATATTTTTAAGCACATTAGCAGGACCTTTAAATTTATGATGTAAAGTCTCTAAAAATGTGACATAAGTCAAATTTTGATATTTTGATGAAACAAACTATCAAGAAACAAGCCAAACTTCAACTGATTATGATAGGGACTCAAAATTCTAATAGTCATTTTAATTTGTCTTGTTTCGTAAGTATATAAATATAAGTTATAGGATTAAAATTTTAAGAAATGAGATTTTTGATCAAACTAACATTCACCTTTTAAATGCAAATAAAATCACTCCAAATTTTAATGAAATTCACATACCTAATGTGGTCATACCTCTCCTTAGATTTAATAATGTTGAAATGAATGAACAACTTAAGGAACAACTTTTGTTAGAATCATTTAACATGCTTTCGATTTTGTTCTATGTTTCCAAGTTTCCAACTGTCCTCATTATGGAATAAATCCCACTACATATATAAATTAAGTGTCAAATTGAGGAGTTAAGTTATAGAAGAAATTCATATAAATTAAGCGTGGAGGGTAGGGTCAAGGAGATAACACCATGACTGTTTAATTTGGCATGCTTAAAATAATTTGAATAATGATGTTATAAGAGAAAAGCTATCAAGTTACTCCAAATGAAACGACCACTCAACCAAAGCTAAACCTAAGAGCTACTAAGCTTTGACTTCAATAATGAAATAAATTTCAATAATTTTCATTCGTCCTCAACTCTAACTCATTACACAAACTAATATTCTTTTCATGACAATACATCTAAAGGAGGGAGAGGAAAAATAAATAAATTGTAATTTGAACCCTAAACACTTCATTTGCATCGTTTCTTAATTCAACTAAGGATGCTCCCATGGTTAGCAAAAAATTAGGGCTTCCATATAAGTATTTCCTCAAAAGTTTTATTTCAAAAATTGTCTGATATATAAAAAATGTGATGTTGTGTATAATATTTTATTATATTTTTTGTGATAATTTAATGCTCTTTTTCAGTATATTTTGTGTGTATATATGTAGTATACATGAAAAAATTTAACACTTGGAAAAAAAGTGAATGAAGTTTGGACTGACATTCAAGTGTCTGAAAGAACCACTCCGGTGGTAGATTGAGAGCAATGTAGTGCCATATACATGGAGCCTCATCAGGATATCACGATGCGTAAAGTCAACGCTAACATGCCTAGAGACCAACACCACTGTGCTCACACAAGCACGCTCAATGCCCAAATATGAAAAGTAGGAGGCACAAAATGTGGCACCAAACCCACTGTTACTGCACTCATAGGCCCGATGTTGCATCCCTAGTGCCTTGACACACCCCACCAATATAGGGTGGCTTTGTGGTTTGCTAATTGTTTTACCGAATGAATGTATTAAAAATGTAAAATTGGTAGTTTTTGGGACACTAAAAAGCCATCTAGAAACTCATAGGGAGTGGAAAATTACTGGTGAGTGTGGGGAAGTGATAGTGAGTGAATTTTTTACTTATTTATGTGCGAGTGAGAGAGTGTGTTTTGTAATGAAGCAAAAAAGAAATTTTTTGTGATGATCAATTCTTGAAAATAAGGAATTCTTCCAAAATAATTTTTAATTCCTTTAACTTTTGTACTTTGGTTTGATCTATTCAATGCAAGCCATATTTTTTAGCCAAGATGATTAAATTGCAGTAGTTGGATTACATACATTGTTATGAAGTATGTGCTATGTTTTTTCTCTTCTTGTGTTGGTGGTGTTACATTGTTTCATGACTTGGCCATCTCTCGTGGCTATTACTTTCATAATATGACATTATTAGCTTATGTAGTTTTTTTTACTTGAAACAAATTTTGGTAGTACTTGTGGTTTTATGAGGTATCTAAATAATGTAATGATATTATCGTGCCATGTTTTCTTCCGGCATATATTATGCAATCTTGTATCATTTCAGACATTTGTGTCATGATGCTTGGATGATTATCAATCTTTGGAGAAATCACAACGTTCTGCCACATGATGAAATCATTTTATCACGTGTTGATTTTTACATGTGGCAAAAATTCTATGTCACGTGGCGATTTTAGCCATTTTAAAAAATAATTTTTTCAATTTTATTTAAGAAAATAAAATTTTAAAAATTTCTAATTTTAAAACACATGTGCTAGTTTTGTAAATAGTAATATTCGAGTGCTGTGTATGTAATTAAAACTAAAGAGGTAATAATTGAAATTTTGAAATAAAAAAATTAAAAGAAAACAGGGTATTCTTAAAAAGGCAGATTTCAAATTTTCAAAACCTTCCCTCTCGTCGTCGAAGCGTCCTTCCCTTGTCTGCCGCAACCCTCGCCCACATCACTATCCCTCTACCGGTTTTTCTCAGATTCTTCCCCTCTCTGCTCAAAACTCTAGCTCATGTCCCTCACCCTCCTCGTTTTGCCAAAACTATTGCTTTTGTGTCTGAACCCTCGCGATACAATCCGATTAGAGCTAACTGGGAAGGCAACAACTGGATTGCGGCGTACAGAGACCCGAAAC
>JXCR01016144.1:312785-325467 GCA_002079205.1 Phalaenopsis hybrid cultivar
ACTCAAATTGAGATTGGCTCAAGCTAACCTGTGGCTTAGTACAAATTGCTTTGAGCCGAACTTGGATCAACTTGAGTTATTCCGAACCCTATTTTTTGGTTGCTTAATGTAGAAATGATTCCTACGAATTATATTCCTAGATCTTCTTTCCTTGAATAGTTGAGCAACATTACTTGAGGCCAACAATTTGTTGTCTCTGAAAATCTCTCACCTTGATCATTTATTTGGTCAACATTCTACTTTGGCAATATAGCGGGCAAGAAAAACAAACTAAAACAGCCTGTAGCTCTCGGTTAGGGAGGAATTGATGCAAATCTGGAAGGAAATATGGAGACAGATATCAACGCAAAGGCAAATTCGGAAGGGTGATAATTTAATTCCATAATTCGTGCAAGCACAAAAGAGTTTTGAAAAGTTAGCGTTTTTTGAAGTTAATTACTTATATTCTGTATTTTATTATGTTAAATTTATTGCTTTCGTAATTTGAATTTCTAGTTATTGTTTTCTTAGTTTGATGGAAAAATAATATTTATTGTTTTCTTAATTTAATTTCTTAGTTGTCACTTTCCCAGTTGGGATGAAAATATTGTTTTGTAATTTGATATTTAATGGAGTAATGAGATAAAAGGAGGTAGCTTTTCTTTGGTTGTTAATTCAACTTTCTTTCAATTACAATTGATGAGTCTTTCAACACTATAAAGTGATTCTGAATTAGTCATCTCTTGAGATCAATGAGCTTTATTGTCGTCGTTTTCACAACCTGGCTCTGGTACCAAATTGATGTCTTTCCCTTAAGGTCAATATCTCATTTTTACAATTGTTGTGAAGACGACCGTAATATAGTGAAAATTTAGAACGAGAAATTCACGAAGCAAAAACATAGCAGAAACACACAGATTTATGTGGTTCGACAAATTGCATACGTCCACGAAGCTTGAGGATTACCACGTTGACTTACAAGATTTTCTCTCCTCTCATTCTCTCTTTCTCCAACTCTCTCTAACCGAGAGCTACAGGAAACCGAAAAGGAATAACTGGAAGAGTGGCTAACCCTTAAATCTTCTCTCGTCTTTCGTTAGCCTTGCAAGAAGCCAAGGAAAGCTACTGTATACAATTCCTTCTTCCCGTACGACAACACTGCCGAAGAATCAAAATGCGGAAACCAAAAGGGCAAGCAACCACCTTTCGATTCAGGAGGCCTCACCCTTTTCCCTTCTTTTGTCAGATCTCACGCCGAAAAAGCACCCAAGGAGCCAATCGCAGAAGAGGAACGAAGGGAGAGCATACGCTTGCGATTTTGCTTACACTCGTAAGCCTCACGCCGAAGCATGTAATAATGAGAGTCAAAAAAACCTTACGATTCGTGAAGAGGGAGGCGGGAGCAACAGTAATCGGGCGGGATCCTGAACAACAAATCAGAGGAGGCGGGATCCTCTGTAGGAAGGAGCGGTAAGGCGTCCAACAAACAAAAGTATTAAAACATTTAATATCTTGCCAACGATATAAGAACAATCCAAACATAGATGAAGTAAGCCGGGCTCCACGTTACCCAACAATTTTCCCACTTGGAGACTGAAACACTGGATGCATTGTTCTTTTCCTCAAAGGTAATATCCTTCACCCTTGCAACTCAGCTTCTTCTTTTTCCTGGTCAGCTCCCAATTGCACGAATTTTCAACTTTTCAGGTTTCTTCATAGCTTTGAGGTTCTCAACCATCTGTCATCATAATGTGATTCAAGGTTGGTGAGAAACGCTATGGACAACACTATAGGAAGGAGCGGTAAGGCGTCCAACAAACAAAAGTATTAAAACATTTAATATCTTGCCAACGATATAATAACAATCCAAACATAGATGAAGTAAGCCGGGCTCCACGTTACCCAACAATTTTCCCACTTGGAGACTGAAACACTGGATGCATTGTTCTTTTCCTCAAACGTAATATCCTCCACCCTTGCAACTCAGCTTCTTCTTTTTCCTGGTCAGCTCTCAATTGCACGAATTTTCAACTTGTCAGGTTTCTTCATAGCTTTGAGGTTCTCAACCATCTGTCATCATAATGTGATTCAAGGTTGGTGAGAAACGCTGTGGAGAACGTCTGTTCCTGACTGACCTGAGAACTGTAGCTGTATGGGTGGACGGCTCTGCCGCTGACTGCGAAACAATATGAATGGGTGCCCCAGACCCACTCTTCTCATCACTTCCATCATTGCCCTGCACTGTGACCTCTGGTAGATCAAAAAATCTTACCTTTTTACTGTGGTCTCAATGAATGTGACATAATAACGAGAGCCTCCAAGAGATGCTACTGGAGAAGGTTCCCACACATCTCTGTGTACAAGATCCAATTTTCTTGCCTTTGGCGCTCCGCCAATTTTCAGGAAACTGACTTTTTTCTGTTTCCCCATAATGCAACTCTCACACATGTCGATATCAACTGACTTCAGTTCTGGTAGCTTGCCTCTGGACTGAAGTTCTTTCATATTTCTCTGACTTATGTGTCCAAGCCTGTAATGCTACATTTCTGCTGTGTTCTCTGCAACTATAATATCAACACTATTAATTAAACCTGTAGTTATATACAATGTATAAGTTTTATTTTTTTGATAATCTTTTAGGTGCTATCTGAGAACACTACTGAATGTCCACCCTCGTTGAAATGTCCAACAGAAATGAGGTTTATCTTCAACTCAGGAATGTGTCTAACCTTTTGCAAAGTTCATTTGCTCTTCTTAGGGAGTGCAATATCAACTCCTTTCATCCACACTACGTTCAGAGCTTTTCCGTCAGTCAAATATATCTTCCCAAAGTCACCTGCAATATAGTTTCACATCAACTCTTGGTGGTAAGATAAATGGAAGGAAGCCCCTGAATCCAATATTTTGTCATCAACAGAACTGTGAACTGTCAGCAATAACGCATCATGTACTTCTTTAGTTAGAACGTTAGCGCTATCATTCTCATTCTTTTTGGGATTTCTGCAGTTCCTTTTATGTGACCAATTTTGCCACAATTACAGCAAACTGCTTGCTGACCAAAGTTTGACTTGCTCTTTCCCTCATGCTTTTATTTCGTTCTTCCTCTGTTTGAGTCCCTGCCCTCTATTCTTCCTCTGGAATCAACATTTACTGTCAAACTCAAACCCAAGATCTCGCTAGAATCTTTTCTGCGCACATCCTCAGCCAAAATCAAATCACAAATATAATTATATTTCAATTTAGATTTACCTGCAAAATTGCTAACTGACATCCTCAAGGCTTTTCATCTATTTAACAGTGAAATGGATAATATCAACATACGTATCTCATCGTCAAAATCAATTTTAACAGACGACAATTGATTTGTGATGGTATTGAAATCATTCAGATGTTGAACAACAAATACACATTCCGCCATCTTTAAGTTGAATAATTTTTTTATCAATTACATTTTTTAATCGCCAATGGATTTTCATGCATACCTGATAAAGTTGTCATGAGATTTGTAGTAGTCATTTCCATAATGACTTTGTGGGCAACGAATATCGACAGAGTTAATCAAACAACACCCAGAACCTGTCGATCCAACAGATTCTAATTAACTTCATTCATTTTCTCCGATCGTTTTTCTAGTAACGGAAGATGATGTTTCTTCTCATAGAGACAGTCCTCTATCTGCATCTTATAGTAACAAAAATCTATGTCATTAAACTTCTCGATCTCTGATGCCATTACTTCATCTCCAACGATCGTTTTCCTCAAATCCAAATCAAGGCTTTGATACAAATTGTTGTGAAAAAAAACGACAATAAAACAATAATTAGAACGAGAAAATCGCAAAACAGAAACACAGTGAAACACACAGATTTACATGGTTCGGCAAATTGCCTACGTCCACGGAGCTGCATAGGATTTTATTGTTCGAGGAATACACTGTCGATCACCTCAACGATTACAATAATTATTTCTCTCTCTCCACCTTAAGACAGGGAAGAAGAAGAATAAAGAAAAACCTGTTGTTGCATTCCCTTTTTTTCCTTTTACTCATAAACCACACTCATGAAGAGGAAGCCTTTTGGAGAACCGAACACCTGCACCTATTGTTCTTGTGTCTCACACTTGAAGAAAATAGCTAGGAATTTCTTTTCTGCTTGGAAGAAGCATATTGAAGTTTGGTTACTAGAGGGTCTTTATATCCAATATTCTTCTGCAACATTGAATGCATGGTGGGACCCTCATCAAAGGAAATCATAATTGGCGAGAGTCCGAACTGGGAAGGAGAGGAGGCGGGATTTGCAAGAGGAAAGCTATAAAAGATATTTAAGGAAGGAATCTAATTAAGAAATAATTAATTTGTTGTCTTAAGTATCAAGTGATCGGGCTCCACCTATCTCAACAATTCTCCCATTTGGAGACTGAGACTTTGACTGTATCCCCCACTGGTTGCGTCGTCTTTTGCTTCAACGTGATGTCCTCCACCCTGCAACTTAAAGCTCCTGTCTTTAACCTAGAAGATCAACTAAAGTCGAGCACAACTTCAATTTCTTAAGAGCAACACTTTTACTTGACATATCAGCTTCAACATAGTCTTGTACCTTCAAGTTATTTCCTGGGTTACTGATGTATATGCTTACATCTCCCACTGCATGGGCAATATTTTGTCTCTGATGAAAGTTTTTTTCAACAAGTTTAGCATTATACCTCTTATTGTCATCAAACTCAGTCTCCACCCTGTTTACCCACTTATTGTGCAATGCCTCCTTTCTCGAAAGAAGTTCTGTTAGCTCCAAGTCTGATTCTCTGGCAGGGGATCCATCTCCTCATTCGTGGTCAGCTCTCACTTAATCGAATTTTCATCTTGCAAAATTTCTTCATAACTCTGTGATTCTCCAGAATCTGTCAGCAAAATCTAATTCAAAGTTGGTGAGAAACGTTGTGGAAAACGTTTATTCCTGACTGATCTGCAAATTGTAGCTATAGAGGTGGAGAATGTCTATTCCCTTAAAGTCAATATCTCATTGATCTCAAGAGATGAATAATGCAAAATCACTCTTTAGTGTTGGAAGACTCATCAATGGTAATTGAAAGAAAGTTGATTTGACAACCAAAGAAAAGTTACCTCCTTTTTTTCATTACTCCATTAAATAACAAATTACATAACTGTATCCCCATCCCAGCTGTAAAGTAATAACTAAAAAATTAAATTAAGAAAATAATAAATATTATTTTCCCATCAAACTGAGAAAGCAATAACTAGAAATTCAAATTACGAAAGCAATAAATTTAACATAATAAAATACAGAATCTAAGTAATTAGCTTCAAAAAATGCTAACTTTTTAAAACACCTTTGTGATTGCACAGATTATGAAATTAAATTATCATCCTTCTGAATTTGCCTTTGAGTTGATATCCACCTCGATATTTCCTTCCGGATTTGTATCAATTGCCAGCTCTCCCGAAGAACTTGACTCCGACAAGTTTTGCTAAATGTAAGCAAAAAAAATATGTGGGTTTAAACGTTGGAGTTCCGATGCTTGCAACTAGCAGAGCCTGAATTTGGACGTTCTTCCAATGAACTAAGAACTTATATATCCTCTACGCCGAGTAGTAACAAACTTGTGATGGAGTAATGGTGCAATTTCATCTCTTGGGCCTGTATTTTTAGGGACACGAATAATTGTGTCTTGTTGAGCCAGTATATTTGTGGCTGCTGCCAATTGTTCCTCCGAGCCATGAAATTGAGTAAGATCTTCAATATTAAAAACATGGTTGATTTCGTAGTCAACTCGCAACTCGATGACATATGCATTAGGCCCCAATCGTTTGGTCACCTTAAAAGGTCCTACAAGCCAAGCATGTAATTTGTTGAAGCTCCCAAGAGGAAATCGTTTGGGTCTGAGGCGGACAAGAACCATGTCACCAACATCAAAGTACATGTTCTTCTGCTTAATATTTGTAGAGGTCATATATGCTTTTGTGCTGATTGTCAGGCGCCGCTTAACTTCTGCGTGAATATCCTTCATGTAATTGGAAAAATCGAGTGCAACTTCACTTGGTCGCGGTGGAAGCGCCAAAGGGTGGAGGTCCAATGGAGTGTGAGGGTGAAAACCATAGACTACTTCAAATGTTCTGCATCTGGTGGAGCGATTGACAACAAATTATGCCTGTGGCAACACGAAGTCCCAACTTGCTGCATGGTCGGTGACTAAGCACCTCAATAAGTTCCCTAGGCTTCGGTTGGTCACCTCGGTTTGTCCGTCAGTTTGAGGATGAAATACACTTGAGAATAGTAGTTTGGTCCCCATTTTTGCCCATAAAGGTTTTCAAAAATACTCATGAACATCCCAATTGGACATTATGGTGGCTAGAATACCATGCAGTCAAATTACTTATTGTAAAAATAATGCCGCTGTTTTGGAAGCACCAAAAGTTTTGTGGCAAGGGATAAAATGAGCNCGGACATTATGGTGGCTAGAATACCATGCAGTCAAATTACTTATTGTAAAAATAATGTCGCTGTTTTGGAAGCACCAAAAGTTTTGTAACAAGGGATAAAATGAGCCATTTTTGAAAAGCAATCCACAACCACCATGATGGAATCATGTTGTTGTGGGGTCTTGGGCAACCCCAACACATAATAGATACTAATGTGCTACCAAGGCTTATATGAAATTGGAAGGGGGTATAAAGACCTGCTTGCGGTTTCGTGCCCTTATTTATTTGACAAGTCCAATAACGAGACACTACTTTTTGCACGTCACGACTTAGTCGAGACCAAAAGAATTGATCGAAGACTATAGAGAATGTTTTATTAAACCCGAAATGTCCTGCTAAGCCCCCTCAATGAAGTTTTGAAATAATAAATTCTCAGAAGGAGCCACATGGAATGCACAACTGAATGTCATGGAATTGATAGAATATGCATTTGGAACTGGACCTGCCGTTTGTGAGCGTACTCCATATAGTACTGAAGTCCTTATTGGTGGAATATTGTTGTTTGAGGCTATCAAACTCCACAGTATTAACTGACTAGACCATCAGCAGGTGCGGTATCCTGCTTAAGCCGTCGACTACCTTATTCTCAATTTCGAATTTATGCTTGATGATGAAATCAAATTGTTGTAGGTAGTCCGTCCATCGAGCATGCCTTTAGTTCAACTTACTTCAAGCATTCAAATGCTTCAAGGAATCATGATTTGCATAAAGAATAATTTTTTTATGGATCAAATAAGGGTGTCAATGCTTAAGTGTTTGAACCAACACATAGAATTCCATGTCATAGGCTGAGTAGCGCCTACGGGTCTCATTGAGCTTCTCGCTATAGAAGGCGATAGGATGGCTTTCTTGGCTGAGGACTCCTCCTTACCCACGTGGGATGCATCACAAGCAACTTAAAAAAATTTGGAAAAATTCGACAACTTCAGAACTAAAGCTTCTCCTATTTTTCTTTTGATCTCAGTGAATGCTTTATCAACAGTCGTTGTGCCACAAATTTCTTGAACTTTAAACATTCGGTAATGGGAGGCATGATGGTACTGAAATTCCGTATGAAACGTTGGTAAAACGTTGCTAACCCATGGAAGCTTCGTACTTCAGAAAAATTTTGCAGAGCAGGCCAGCTTTTAATTGCTTGAACCTTACTAGGACCGGCTTCAAACCCCTGGTCTGAGATATTAAATCCTAGAGTAGAAACCCTATTCTTTAAGAAGGAGCAATTTCCGTGACTCATAAAAAGTCGTTCTCGTTGTAATGTCTCTAATTCCCGTTGAACATGGTCTAAATGGTCCTGCAAACAATGGCTAAAAATCAAAATATCATCAAAATAGACGACTACGAATTTGCCCAAGAAAGGTTTAATTGTTTGTGTCATAACACACATGAATGTACTTAGTGCGTTGGTTAGTCCAAGAGGCATAACCAACCACTTAAATAATCCATCTTTTGTTTTGAATGTCGTCTTCCACTCTTCTCTGGGATGGATTCAAATTTGATGATACCCACTACGAAGATCAATTTTTGTGAAGACGGATGCACCACTTAGTAAGTCAAGCAAGTCGTCCAGTCGTGTAACAGGGAATCGATATTTTATGGTTATTTTGTTAATTGCTCTACTATCGATGCACATCCTCCAAGCATTATACTTCTTAGGTGTAAGTAGAACTAGCACGACACATGGACTAAGAATTTCTCGTATGAAACCATTGTCAAGCAACTGTTGAATTTGTCTGTTGAGTTCCTCATTTTCCATTGGGCTCATGCGATAATGAGGTAGATTTGGTAGAGAAGGACCTGGAATTAAATCAATGGCATATTGTACCTCTCGCGTTGGTGGTAGTTGTCTTGACATCTCTTTGGCCATTTTGTCTTGGAACTTCTCTAGCATCTTCGTAAATTTGTTGGGGATAATACTATCGTCCTGTTTAGCCTCTCGGTTCACTACTAACAATACTAGTTGTTCTTCCTTTAGAACTTGAGTGAATTGCTGAATGGTTAACACTGGAACGACTTCTACCTTTTTTTGCTTCGGTTGTGCTTCAAATTTAGAGATCTACAAGGGTTCTAAAACAAATTTCTTGCCATTAATTTAAAGGAGTAAGAATTGGTATACCCGCCATACAACACCTTTCTGTCATAGAGTCAGGGTCGACCCAATAACAAATGACAAACGGTCATGGGAACCATATCATACTAGGCCTCATCCAAATAACTTTTTCCCATTGTGAATCTCACTAAGCAATGATGCGTAACTAAAATGGGGTTAACTTCATTAACCCAACTTACTCGATAAGGGGTGGGGTGTTTTTTCAGTTTTCAAACCCAAGTGTTCCACTGCATCATTGGAAATCATGTTCATTCCACTCCCGTTGTCAATTATTACATTTAATGCACGACCACCATGCTCCATTCAGGCATGAAAAATGTTGGTGCGCTTCCAATCAAGATCAGCACCTTGGATATTTTTCTTAGTACATGTCAAAACTCGGTGCTGGATCCTCGCTGTCGCTTGCTTCGTATTTTGTTTCTTCCCCTCCATCTACGGTGTCCACTAATCAAAGTTTCTTTTCACACACAAAGGCCAATTTTTTTTCTCTCGTAGGACATACTACAACAAAATGTCCAAACCCCTTGCACTTATAGCATTGTGGCCCGTCGCCCATAAGTTTGGACTTTCCTCTTTGGTCACCCATCATGGCGTGCCTACCTTGGCCAATGGGTAGAGATGGTTTATGGTATTGTTGTGTTGATGTTCGTTTCTGTTTGGGATCCGTACATGACATGCGTCTTCCTTTGGAGAATCCCAATTGTTTTTTAACGAGTAAAGCCAATTGGTAAGCTTCATCAACATTTAGGATCCGTGCTATTAAAATCTCTTTTTGCAACTCATTACGTAACCCCGTGCGATATCTAGCTAGAGTTTGCTATTCGTTTTCCACCACCTTGCTGCGGACAATCAATTCATGAAAACGGTTTGTCTATTGGTCGACAATCAATATTATTTGTCTTAGTTGCAGCATCACTTCAAGCATCATTTGCTCGTAGTCAACAGATAAATATATATTTTTTAGCCGCTCCTTCATTTCTTCCCAATTGGACGCTGACGCTCGTTGAGTACGACGTATTTGTTCTTCCACGCTACTCCACCAAGCTCATGCATGCCCTTTTAATTTCATACGGACATAACATACCTTTCTATCTTCGAAAACAGAGAACTAATCAAAATAATTCTCAATAGCCGTCAACCAATTTTCAAAAGCATTGGGTTCTAATTTTCCAAGAAAGTCTGGAATATCGAACTTCATGCCCTTGGTTAGTTCATCATGAGGGTGACGGTCGAAGCCACACCCTCTTCATCCCCTGGGAATTTCATGACTATTTCGTCTAGAGCGAGCTTCACACTTACCAAATCCCCTAGAATCTTCATCCTCTTCATTATCGTCTACTTCAGCTTCCGGAGGAGGCCCACACATCCTCCTATTATGCGGTACAAACTCATCTCGGGTTTGACGCCCTCCATGGTTTCCAATTTATGAATGATCTGTTTTCGAACAGATGCCAGTTGGGTGATCTGTGTTTTTATTTGGGCTAGATCAATATTTTGGTTTTGGTTATTTGACATATTGTAAGAGTTACCATTACAAATTACGGACATGAAATATTTGAATTCCTTGAGGTAGGAAAACCCGCTTTGATACCAATTGGTGTCTTTCCCTCAAGGACAATATCTCATTGATCTCAAGAGATGGCTAATGCAGAATCACTCTACAGTGTTGGAACACTCACCAACGGTAATTGAAAGAAAGTTGAATTGACAATCAAATTAAAGCTGCCTCATTTTCTCTCATTACTCCATTAAATAGCAAATTACATAACTGTATTTCCATCCCAACTGGGAAAGTAATGACTAGGAAATTAAATTAAGAAAGCAATAAATATTATTTTCCCATCAAACTGAGAAAGCAATAACTAGAAATTCAAATTACGAAAACAATAAACTTAACATAATAAAATATAGAATTTAAGTAATTAACTTCCAAAAACGTGAACTTTCCAAAACTCCTTTTTGATTGCACGGATTATGGAATTAAATTATCACCATTCCAGATTTACCTTTGCGTTGATATCCGCCTCCATATTTCCTTCCGGATTTGCATCAATTCTTCCCAGTTTTGCATCACAGCCATATATCACATCCACGCATTTCTTCATTTTAAGGATTAGGAGGCTTAAGAATTTAACTTTTAAGGAAACTAGAATAAATCTCCCATTGAGGGTGATGTCTTTGAAGCCGACATAGTTCCTCTTTTGCATACTTAGAAGATATGCGAATCCAATTGTTTTAGGTGATCCAATATGTTTTCATATAAAACATATGATACAACATCATCTGCTTAGTAGTAGACTCCATGAACTACGCCCCTATCTTTTCTTTATGTTGATTGATTGCCTTGTTACATCAACAAAGCTTCATTTGAAGCCATTAAAGGAGGGATCCATAGGTGGATAAGGGAATCAAACAAACACAGGAAATAGTGGCAGGCCTTGTCTCCGCTTACCGTTGTTGATTAGTTAGAAGATGAATTTTGGGGTTTGCTTATTGACTACATAAACACCTCTTCGATTTAAGGGTAAATTCAACTTTCTCCCTTCTTGCATGCCTTTGAAAGCTCAAGTGTCTTTTCATTCTCCTAACTCATGCATGTAATGTTAAGTGTGCACAAGACTAAAGATGCTCCAAAGGTATATCAATAAAATATTACTTTGTACTTTACTTAAGATTTACGCTTTATCGGACTAGAATTTCAATTGAGTAACTAACCTAATAGTATGATCAACATATAAGCCCAAAATCATTCTTTTAAGTTGGCCATTTCAAATACAAACTTAGGTTAATCAGAATCTCCAATCCTCACTCCGTAATGTTTACCCATCGTTGTTAAATTATGACTTGAATTTTGGGGTCCATTTATTGCACTTAATGAACAACTAAAACTTGACTCGATTAATACTCGATCATGTTTGTTTAAATTAGTAAATAAACAAGTTTGAATGTTTTTTTCAAAACTTGAAGGTTAAATAAATTAAATTTAAGCATAATTCAACTTCTTTATTAATGTTCACAAACTTGGTCATTTGTTGTTGAACAAGTAACTTACCAAATATTCTATACTTATATGATATATTATTTAAATAAAATTCTTTAAATAAAATTTAATTTATTAGAACTTATTTCATTATATTTTTAATAATGACAGGTTATACTTTAATATTAATATACATATAAATTTAACATATTTTTTTTATTTAGATGAACTAGTTTGTTAGCACTTATTTATGTTATGATTGCAAGAAAACTTAATTTATTTAGTCAGCATAAATTAGTTAGATGCTAATTTTAAATTTATTAAAGTGTTTATTTATTTAGATTTTGTAGAATCATTCGTTAATAATTTTATATTGAAAATCAAGCAATTATTTGAATTTTTAGCTTATATAGTAATTTTATATGAAAAATTAAGTATAAATTGAATTTTTAATATTATATACAAAATATGCGCTCATTTAAATTTTTAGCTTGTTCAATTAATATAACAAGTGAAGTACAAATCAATTATGAACATTAAAAAATTTAAGCAAGTCAAGTATGAGCACATGTGTGAAAGCTCAACTCATACTAAAATTGAACATGAACACCTTGTGGTTTAAAGTTTTAATACGAGAAAATATATTTTTATTAGATTAAGCTATATTGAGGTTTTTCTGGTATTAGTGAGGGGGGAGAGAGGGGGAGTTGGTGGACTATTCTTTACGGATATTTTAGTGCTTTGATTTATCATGTCTAGCAAGCATGATTGATTAGACAAGAAAGATCACAAGTTTTTATATGAGAAAATATATTTATAATGGATTATGATATAATGAGGTTCTTCTCTTATTATGAGTCTCTTAATTTTGTCCATCATTCAGGGTCCTGTCGAATTTATCATTTTGTTTTATCTTTTATTGTATAACTTTCATTTAATGGAAGTTCCTTAAGCAACCTTATTTTTAGCATGGGGGAGTTGGTGGACTATTCTTTTTGGGATCTTTGTGCTCTGATTTATTTTGTCTAAGAAGCATGATTAACTACACAAGAATGATCACAAGTTTTAATATAAGAAAATATATTTCTATTGGATTAAGCTATAATGTAGTTCTCGTATT
>JXCR01016176.1:0-10125 GCA_002079205.1 Phalaenopsis hybrid cultivar
TAGATTAGCCAATGTTCTTTATAACATCTCTAGTAAGGGTAAAGAATATTATTGCTCCTATTCGACACAACACAATTAGAATACTTCCACAATAGAATTCTTATACTTGTTATTGATGCAAAAAAGGAATAATTTATTTTATTTATATTTCCTTAAAATTGAAAGTATTTAGTTAAGTTAATTAATTTCTTAATTTTTTTTAATTATCAAAAAATACAAAAAGAATTGAATTTTCATTCCTATTATAGCATATAGAGTTTATGTAAGAATACTTTGCTAAGTAAAATTTTGTTATCTAATTTCATTTTTTTTGTAAGTTGCATATTGTTAGTTTTCCCTATGGGTTTAATATTTGGGGATTCATCAAAATGTCCTATATTACTTGATAATGATACATATACTTGAGTAATATCTCATATTAAATATTATAACTATATTCTTATTTGCTTCATATTGAGAAATTTACCTAGCTTTTGCTTGGGATCAAGTTTTTGACTTTGTTGCAAAGTATGAATAATTCTTAAGGAAATTAAACATATAAACACATACATCACATTTTACATCTATAAAGAGAATAGTGACCACAGCCTAGGAACCGACCACAAGCAAGGATTATTGGGTCGACCATCCAGGCAGTCCTTGCATGGCTCATGGAGAAATAATTAATGGAGGACCGTTGTCTCGTAAATTGTTTGCTTGGTACTTGGAAGATATTAAGAATTGCTTTATTTGAGTCAGCTAAGATTCATTAAGAGGATGAATGCATGAGTTGCAGGCTTACGTGAAGAAAATTGGGGTAGAAGATATAGAGTTTTGCTTTGAGCTTCTCTTAGTAGATTATTCCCTCATACAAAGAGCTCAAGTTAAGATGAATCCAATGACCCAATTTAATTTTAGGGGAGAAATTTTGTACCTGCGGCTACTTTAGAAGAGACTTCTCTTAGTAGAGATGATCGATAAGCATCTTGTAAAGTACTCACTCTCAGATTAATTTCTAATGTCAAGTTTTAGAATTTTTTTTAACTTCTCAAATCTTCATTTCATATGATATTTATTTTTGCGTATTTTTGAAATTGATGTATGATTATGTTCCACTTCTTTTATTACTATATATATTAACCCTACGCTTTTACTTCCTATTTCTTCTTGCTTCTCTTAGCTTTCTTGCTTTTTATTCTTCTATTCTTTGTGTTATATTCACGTGGCTCCAAAATATTCTACGCAATCCTTTGGGTCGGCCATCCTGGGTCATTGACGACACTAGGGGAGGTAGCCTAGCTACAAGTGACCTCTATCTTTGGTTCTGTCATAAATTTTCAAGCCATTAAGGAGAACGATCGATCAATGTGCCAATTCAATATTGATCTAAATTTTTATCGACATCACTTTTGATTTATTTTTCAGCTGTCTTTTTAGTGAGAGATGCAAGCTTTTAACAATTATGAGGTCATCCCCATTCGATATCTACTCAATTTCACCATCTTCAATATAATCTGTCATCTTCTGCCATTGAGCTAAAGTTTCATGGATGACAAATCTTTTTACATATATGCTCTTCTTATGGGTAAATCTAGAGGGCTATGCATAGTTTGCCTAGGAAGGCATGTTCCTATAGTTGGGATTGGATAATAAAATAAAGGACTAGAAACTGAGCTTTTATGTCCACTCTTCTTCCAAAAGTCGGGACATAGAACATTCTGTCTAGAGGTGCAACCGACAAAAAAGAGTAATATGTTGTCAGATTAAGTCCAGGATGAAGGAGCAGAGGTTAAATCATAACAACTTCTAAAAACTAGGTATTACTGCCTCATAAATTCATGCGAATGACAAAGGAACACTGGGCAACCAAGAATGATTCAAAGGTTGAATTGGAGTTGGCGACTGCCACCTGAGCCGTTAAGAAAAAAACCAAAGCTATTACTCAAGAAAACCTACCTCCACCAAAGTTGTTCTAGTGGATGTCAGTGTTGGAGAAAATTATGAAGGTGCTGAATTTATTTATTTTGTATCAGACTCTTCTATTATAATCCAATAAATCACAACTAGTTAATTAATTTTAATTAAGAGAAAAGTTTATTCTTCACTTAAAACTAAAATTTCTTTATCAGTTGCAAGTCCCTTAGATGCTTGGAACCAAGAAACTGGTCGAACATTGAACCGGCTGGAATTGAATTATGTTTAAGAGCGACCTCAAAATAAAGACCAGAAGCAGGGTAAGTATCCCTTAGTCAACCACTCTAAACTTCATTGAGTTATCATAGAGGGGCAAAGCCAATTAACCATATCCTATTGCCCCATCTAAATTTGTGCTCAAGCCAAAACATGAGCTAGAATTTAAGCTAGCTCCTTAAGAAGAAGATTCATGTCATTGAAAAGGGAAAGCATTTGTCACCAGTTTGAGTGTATCACCTCTTTTACCACCCCAAAAGAAGCGATGGGACCCTGACACACCTAAAAATGTGTTATATTTTTATATACATTTTATGCTTATTTTAAATGATATTACACTTTAGTGAAATGTATTTTGTGTGTTTTTTGTTTCAGGTACAACAGATGGATTTTTGAATAAAAAGGAGCAAAGACAGAGAAAAACATGGTCAAATAAAGCAAAGAATAATAAAGTGAACTAGCGCCTAGGCGATAGCTTCTAGAGCCTAAGTTTCAAACCCTGTACGTTGAAACAGAGAGTCTGATGCCATGATAGATGGACTGGTAGCTAGGTTCCACAAAGTTATTTTAGGCTTCTAGAAGACCAGCACCTAAGCACTAGAATAATTTTTTTACAAAAAATACAATGTATTTTGATGAATTTTGAAGGCACATCTGAAGTGATTCTTAGGGGGTTTTGAGGGATATATTAAAGAAGGCCGAGTGGTTATAGATAGGAGTAGGAAAAATAGATTTCTACCGTTTCTAGGAGATTAGAGAGGGGATTTTGAGAGTCTGCAAGGGATTGTATTAGCATTGCATGGATCAGTAAGAGTCTTTGTTGCAAGGATTTTCATTTTTCTTACAGAGGAGAAAACTAAGTACTTTATTGTTTATTATTTTAGATTTTTTGTGAACACTTATTTAGTATTTTTGCTTTAATTTAAAGACATTTTTTGTTGTGTAAGACACATTCTTTGTGAAGTAGAATTTATGTACTTTTCTTTTGCATTGTATTAGATGAATGTTTAAGAAGTTAGGATGCATATTAGAATATGTTTTTCATATCAAAGTGATGGTTCTTATTTTGTGCTTCATTTACATATTCAATCCAGTCAATTGATATGTTAAAATTTGTTGTAAAGTATAAGATCCAAGAGTGTTATGGCTTTAAAAACTAGGAGGAATGATCCACCTTAAAATTACATATTTTTAGTGCATATTTTATGATCAGTTTAGGCATATTTTTAGTGATATTACACTTTAAAAGAAGGTATCTTGCAAGTTTTTTTTATTTCAAGTGCATGGAATGGAGATTTGGAGAAAATGGACATGGCATCTAGACTAGTACTATAGCACCAATAACTTCCCTTCTAGAAGATGCAATGAATTTGACCAAATTTTAAAGGGGTGTTTGAAACAACCCACGGTTATTTTCAGAGATCTATTAATATGAGAAAAAAAGACAAAATAGAGGACTTTATGGTGGTTTTTGGAGTCTCACTTTAGATTTTAAGTGTATGTTTTAGTGTGTTTTGTGTTGTAAGAGTAAGAGTTTATAGATTTCTTCTAAGAGACTCAAGAATTTGTGTTGGGGAGAACACATAAGGTACTTTATATTTAATTTTTGTTTCTAATACTTGGATTTCAATACAAATTTTGTGTTTTTGTTTTATTCTTCATGAATTTTGAGTAGTTCCCTTCCTTTCTCCTTGCTGTTAAGAATTAGTCTTGTGGGATGAGAATGATATTAATATTTTTTGTTACTTTTAAAAGTTGTGATGACATTTTCACCGATTCTTCATTTACATTATAATTTGGCCACTTGTGAGTTACAACTTTGTTGAGAAACATAAAGACCCAGAAAGGCTATGATTTCACAAAACTAGTGAATGTTACACTTCATTCTGGGCAAAGCAGTTGCGATCACCTAAAGTGGAGTAAAAATAGATAGGGAGATAAGTTTTGATGGGTGTAGAATTGATGTTTCTAGGGTGACAAACTAGATTCTTTTTCAAATTCAATTTAGAGTTTGGATCATAAGGGTCCCTAGTTGGTCCTAAAGAGATGGCACAATGGGTAATTTAGAGGTGAGAGGCCAGAATCTACTCATCACTACTACACAAATTGGTTAAAACCTCAAATTTAGCTAATGTTCTTAGCACCAGGAGAGGGTAAAGAATATGAATGCACCTATTTGTCACAATACATTGCAAGAATTTTACTCATTCAAATCCTACATAGATTATTATCCCATTGCAAGGAGAAAGATCTTTCAATATTATTTAAACTCATTAGAGATACTTTTATTAAGCTGTTAGTTATAGTTGTTTTTATCTGGTTTAATGTAGTCTTAACAATTATTATCATTTCATTTTCATTTAAATCTACAATTTAGATAGAATTTGCATATTAGAGTTTAGCAAGCAAATTTAAATAGTTCAACTATCCTCATGGAATCGATACTGGGGATTTTGAGAAAAATCCTATATTACTTGAAACTATACGTATACTTGCATGGTACTTCTAGTGTGAAGTATTAATATTTATTTTTAATATCATTACATTTATTCATACTAGCCGCTGAATATAATTTGTTTCAAGATTTTAGTAATATTATGGAGATTAAAAATACAAGTAATTGTAATTCGAGTCAAGTTTTTAGTGTTGTTGTCGGGGATAGGTAACGTAAACTTTTTAAATTTGGAAAGTGAATTTTTTTATTCGTAATTTTGTTTGTACTGTAGCTTTTATTTTATTGAAAATTTTTAAAACCAAAACAAAGTTAAAATACCCGAAAAATATTAGAAAAAATTAGAAAAACTAAAAAATTTTAAAATTCAAAAAAAAAATTAAAAAAATGAGAAAAAAAATTTTATAAATTCTTTTTAATTTTGTTGTGATATTTTAATTTCTGAATTTTATTATTTGTATGCGTAGTTTGAGATCTAAAGGATTAGTGCCCTACAATTCTGAATTAGAATGTACTATAAGAAAAATTTGTAAACAAGGAAGACTTCATAATTTTTAAGATATGGTGAACACTTCACAAAAAAATATTGAAATTCAAATTGGTGAAAATAAACATCATAATTTACAAAAACCTTTAAGGGATTATGCAAACTCTACTGCATATGAAATTCACTTAAGTATTTAAACTCCTGTTGTAGCGACTAACGCATTTGAACTTAAACCTGCATTAATACAAACGGTACACAATAATCAGTTTGGGGGAACACCAAATGAAGATCTAAATGTACAATTTGCAAGTTTTTTAGAACTGTTTGCTACATTTAAATATGATGGTGTATCAAATGATTCTGTCAGACTTAGACACTTTCCTTTTTCATTAAGGGATAATGCTAAGATGTGGTTAAATTCTTTAGCACCTGGATCGATTAGAACTTACAGAGATTTAGCACAAAAAATTATGGCTAAGTATTTTCCACCTTCACAAAACTATTAAACTTAGAAATAATATTACTTCTTTTATTCAGTACAAAGGGGAGTCAATTTATGAAGCTTGGGAAAGATTTAAGAAACTTCTCAAAAAGTGTACACATCATGCTTTACTAGACTAGTTAATTGTTTAATCTTTTCTTAATGGGTTTGTTGGATCCCTTAGATCTATCATAGATGTTGGTGCTGGAGGTTCATTAATGTTAAAATTATTTGATGAAGCTTATGCTTTAATTGAATAAATTGCTACAAATATTTTTCTACTGCATTCTGAAAGGTTAAATCCTAAGAAATTAGCTAGTATTCATGATAATGATGCTATTTTGACGGTTGCTTCACAAGTTGTTGCATTATCTAGGAGAATAAACCAAATTGAAATGAATTTTTCTTAAACACCTCAATTGATTGAAGAAAATTCTTTAGCACACATTCTTGGTTCTCAAACTTCATTAGAAACAATAAATAATATTAATAGACCCAATAAACAATATTTAAATACTTATAAACTAAGTTGGAAAAATCATCCAAACTTTAACTTGAATAATAATTATAGTGGTGGAAGTCAATAATGGGGGAACAATCAAGTAAACCCATTGGGAAACTGGAACAATCGGGGTAGTTATAATTTTATACCTATTTATCCTCCTTGATTTAATTGTAATCAACAAATTAAGGAGAAGAAGTTTTCTTTAGAAGAAATGGTGTTACAAATGGGTAATCAATTACAGAGTCAGAGTACTGTTATAAGAAATATTGAGAATCTGTGAAAAATTGCTAATGCACTTAGCAATAGGCCTCATGGAGTACTTCCTAGTAATGTTAAGATCAATCCTAAAGATAAAAGTGAAGAGCAAGAACAAGTTAATGTTGTCCAACTAAGAAGTGGTAAGGAGTTGAGTGTTGGTGTTACAAATTAAATCAAAGTTGAGGGAAAAGATAAAGAAACAGAAAAACATGAAGAAGGTACTTTTCAGGAAGTGGAAAAATATGTTTCTCCAACAAAGAAGAATGAATAAAAACTAGCACCCCTTTTCCTCGAAGACTTAGACAGTACATACTTGATAAACAATTTTTAAGATTTTTTTAGATATTTAAAATGCTTATAATTAATATTCCTTTTGTAGAAGCTCTAGAACAAATTCCAAGTTATGGAAAGTCTATGAAAGAAATTTTTATAAAAAAAGGAAGTTTGAAGATTATGAGACTGTTGAATTTAGTGAAGAGCGCATTGTAATAGTTTAGAAAAAGCTTCCTCAAAAACTCAAAGAACCTGGCAGTTTCACCATACCTTGCAATTGGAGAATAATTTTGTGGAAAATCTTTAAGTAACTTGGGAGTAAGCATTTATCTTATCCCATTAACTATATTTAGAAGACTATGTTTATGAGATATTTCTTTAACTACTATAACCTTAAAGTTAACAGATCGATCTATCACTTATCCTAAAGGGGTTGTAGAAGATGTGTTGGTTAAATTGGATAAATTTATCTTCCCTGTTGATTTCATTGTGTTGAATATGGAAGAAGATAAGGAAATTCCCATTATTTTAGGGAGACGTTTCTTAGCTGTTGGATGTACAATGATAGATGTGCAGAAAGGAGAACTAACCATGAGACTTCATGATGAGGAAGTAACTTTTAATGTGCTTAAACATATGAAATATCCTATTAAAGGAAAAGATGGTAAATGCTACAGAATGGATACAATAGACTATATGATTATTAATCATTTTCAAGAAAGATGTGAAGTAATATCGGATCAGAAAGATGAAGTAACTTTGGTATAAAAAGAATTACAAATTGAAAAGGATTTTGAAAGTAACTAAAAATAGGAAATACTAAGGAGTTACTTTATGTTTAGAAAGAAATTGAAATTTCTAATATTACTGAAAATAGTAAACCTCTGATACCTTCTATTGAAAAACCTCTTGAGCTTGAGATGAAAATTCTACCTACTCATTTAATGTATGCATTTTTGGGGAACTCGTCTACATTACCTATTATTATATCCTCATAATTGGCTAATGAACAAGAAGGAAAGTTATTAGATACATGGAAAAGTCATAAGAAAGCTTTTGATTTGACATTAGCTGATATTAAAGGAATCAATTTTTCAATTTGTACACACAAAATGTTGTTTGAAGATAACTATAAGCATAGAATCGATCCTTGAAAAAGATTAAATAATATAATGAAATAGGTTGTTAAGAAAGAAATATTAAAGTGGTTGGATGTTGGAATATTTTATCCAATTTCAGATAGTTCATGGGTTAGTCTTATTCAATATGTTCCTAAGAAAGGAGGAGTGACTGTTGTTGTAAATGAAAAGAATGAACTAATTCCTACAAGATAAGTCAAGGGATGGAGAGTATAAATCGATTATAGAAAATGAAATGATGCCACTAGGAAGGATCATTTTCTCTGCATTTTCTAGATTAAATGTTGGGTAGACTAGGTGGGCACGCTTGTTTTTTTCTTTTTAGATGGATATTTTGGACACCAATAAATACCTATTGTTTCTGAGGATCAAGAGAAAACTACATTTACTAGTCTATGAAACATTTGCTTTTAGGAGAATGTCATTTAGATTATGATGTCAATTTTCTGTGATTTAACTGAGAAAAAAATTGAAGTTCCTATGAATGATTTCTCAGTTTTTGGAACTTCTTTCAATAAATTTTTAGATCATTTAACGAGGGTTCTAGAAAGTTGTGAAGAAACAAACTTTTTTCTTAATTGGGGAAAATATCAATTTATGGTTTCAGGAGGAACTGTTTTGGGACATAAGATTTCTCAGAAAGGCATAGAAGAATATCTAGCAAAAAATTCAAGTAATTACTGAATTACAACCCCTACTAATGTTAGAAAAATAAAAATTTTTCTAGGACATGTTGGTCTCTATAGTCGTTATATTAAAGTTTTTTCTAATTATTCCTAGCCTTTATGTCAGTTTTTGGAAAAAGATGTTAATTTTGATTTTAGTGATGAATGTCTTATTTCTTATAATTTATTAAAAGAAAAATTAATTTGTAAGAAACTTTAATCTAAATGAATTAGTAGGGGTTGTAATAAATTATCACTAACATATTATGCATCTTCTAATATTTCTTACTAGCATCACACAATAACATCACACAATAACATCACACAAAAACTTTGTTCTTAATTTAGAAAAATTAATAATTATCACTAACTTATTTCTTACTAGCATCACACAATAACATAATCACTAACACCTATTATTATTTCACCAGATTGGACAAAACATTTTGAACTAATGTGTGATGCTAGTGATTATGTTATTGGGCCTCTATTAGGGAAAAAATATGATAAAATTTTAAAAGTCATGTACAATGCTAGTAAAACCCTTAATGAAGCTCAAATTAGTTACACTACTACTTAAAAGAAATTACTAGATATAATATATGATTTTAATAAATTTAGATCTTATCTTATTAGAATCAAATATATTATGCATACTGATCATTCAATTATAAAGTATTTAATGATGAAGAAGGATGAAAAGCCAAAAATAATTAGATGGGTTCTTATAATGCAAGAGTTTGACTTTCAAGTTGAGGATAGACAGGGTACTGATAATCAAATTGCTTATCATTTTTTCAAGCTTGAAAAGGAAAATGTTAATTTTAATGATGAAATTAATGAAAGTTTTCATGATGAACAATTATATGGAATTAATGAATTGCAAGTTTCGTGGTATGCTAATATGGTAAACTATTTAGTTAGTAACATTTTAACCTACGGACTTGATAGGCATCAAACTAAAAAATTCATTTATGATTCTAAATATTATTTTTTGGATGACCATTATTTATATAAGCAATGTAAGTACTTAATTATTCAAAGATGCGTACCAATTAAAGAATCCCAAGTGAATATACAAAAGTGTCATAAATCTAAATTTGGAGGACGTTTTAGGGTTGATAAAATTGCATTTAAAACTTTGCAATCTGGATTTTATTGGCCTACACTATTTAGGTATGTTAATTATTATATAACAACATGTGATAGGTGTCAAAGAGTAGTCAATATTTTAAGAAGAAATGAAATGCCCCTAATTTTTACTTTAGAAGTTGAAATTTTTTATGTTTGGGGTTTAGATTTTAAGGGACCATTTATACAATCTTCTATAAAACTTATATTTTAATAGATGAGGATTAGGTTTCAAAAAGGATTGAAGTGATTGCTTTACCATGATGTGATGCTAAAAGTGTTGAAAATTTTTTAAGGTAAAATATTTTTACAAGATTTTGAATGTCGAGAATAATCATGACAGACGGGGGAAGTCATTTTAAGAATAGAATAATTGAAATAGTAACTCAAAAATATGATCAAACATCAATTTGTCATAGTTTATCATCCTCAGACTAGTGGTTTGACAGAAATATTCAATTGAGAAATTAAAAGAATATTGGAAAGACTGTAAATCCTAATAGAGAGATTGTTCTGCAAGACTTAATTTTGCATTATGGGCTTATAGGACTGCTTACAAAACTCC
>JXCR01016199.1:0-10699 GCA_002079205.1 Phalaenopsis hybrid cultivar
AGAAGCCATCCAAAATGCCCCCACTGAGATTTTAGATAGCAAAACTGAAAAAGGCCATCAAAAACAAAGAGAATTTCAACTAACCTTAATCAATGATGGTCAGGAGCTCAACATAAAATCTGAACAAATTCAGTGCCTACCATAGGGAACATAACCACAACGCAAAAAAATCCAGATATCTTAGGTGCCTTGTCGAAGACTTGATCACGGTTAGAAAGCTGAAAGAATTTGTAGCCACCAAAGCAAACACTCATAGGCAGAGGAAGACCTTGACAGACAAAACATTCAATGAACCCGTCAGGGCGAACACCATCTTGATCACAGAAATTATACGAGCAATATTTGAAGGAGGTGGATAGTATTCCCATCAATCAAGTTTAAAGAGGATCTAGTTGAGAGAACTGTGAGCCACCACTCTCGTTCCACGTTGTGCGACACGTCCCCCCATCATGTTCACTGATAGAGACTTGTGGGAAAAAGGTAAAACCTATAATAAGGTAATTGCCATTATGGATTTGATTAATGATTTTCAAATAGGAAGCATCCTCATAGAAACCGAGAGCTAAGTAAATATTTTGTTCAAAGCGGTGTTTGACAAGCTTAACCTAGAGACACAACAAATGACGGTGCCTTCCAAACCCCTTTATGGTTTCTCAAGGGAAACAAAAGAGGCCTTCGGTGTGATTGCTCTGAAAATAACATGGAGAAACAAGTACTGAATATTTTTTTGGTGATCGACTCCCCGCCTACATACAATGCCATCTTTGACCGATCATTCTTGAACAACTTCAGGGCAATGACCTCCACTTATAATTTAGCTGTAAATTTCTAGGGAGACGGAGAGATCATCACAGTTTGAGGAGACCTAAAGAACTGGAGGATATGCTACTTTTGAGTTGTAACTAGCATCAATCAGGAGCCACTCAACATGTATAATCATAGAGAGGGAAAATTTGAGATCAACGAAGCCACCATTCAAATTCCCACCACCGATGATAAGGTGGTTACTTTTTTTCTAATCAATTAGCTTTTTGATTCCATGTTAGATGAATCAGTATGTCTTTGCCTAATCCACCTCAAAAAGGTCAAAAGTTTTAGTTGAGATCTCATGCCATCGACTGAATGTTAATCTTATTATTCGACTAGCGAAGCAGAAGTTGAATCACCAACCACTACCTTGGTCAAATCGATTTGTTAAGAAGTGAAGAAACCAATGGGAGTAAGCTATAATCGAGAAGTGGAATACTCGAGTTGGGTGTCCAACATGATTATGGTGCAGAATCCCAATAGCAAATAATGAATTTGCATTGAATTCACCAACTTAGTGTTGCCTACCCGATTGACAATTATCCATTATCAAGGATCGACGTGTTGGTGGATTCAGTGGTTGGACATTATGTGATGAGCTTCTTGGATGCTTTCTCTTTGTACCATAAAATAAAGATGCACCCCATAGATGAAAAGAAAATGGCTTTTATCATGTGTGAAGAAGTGTATTGTTATAATGAATTCCCTTCGGGCTTAAGAATGCTGAGCTATTTACCATCGATTGATGGATGTGCTCTTTTCAAAACAGAAAGGAAGAAATGTTAGGTGTATGAGATTATGTACTGATAAAAAGTAACATGGCTAAACCACACATAAAAGATCTAACAAAAATATTTGAAACACTTAAAAAATTTAATTTGAAGTTGAACTCCCTAAAATGCATCTTCAGAGCCTCGACTGGAAAATTCCTAGGTTATCTTCTAACCTCTAAAGGTATCAAGGACAACTCAGAAAAAATTGAAAGCATTGTTAAGCATTTCTTCTCCTCAAAACATGAAGGAGGTTCAATGACTGACCAACCAAATAGCAGATTTCAACAGATTCATCTCCAAATCAGGTGTCAAGTGTGCCATATTTTTCAAAACTCTGAGGAGGAAGCATTCAAAATATTCAAAGATTTACTAGCTTTACCGCCACTCCTCCAAAGTCCTGGACTTGCTGAAGAACTCTCTTTGTATCATGGAGTCTGACCAAATGCCATCGCCCAAAAGCTAGTCTGATAGGAATAGTGAAAATAATTCCATGTATATTACACTAATCTAGTCATGAGGAACACTGAAATTTGGTACCCTATTATGGAAAAACTAACTTCTGCTCTTATCACCTCTGCCTATACCTTAGGCCTTATTTTAGACACCCTTGATCCAACATTTTCCCCTTCAAATAATTACTCACTCATCTTAAACATTCTCAAATGGATGGCTAAGTTGAGTGAATTTGATATTTCATACAACCCTCAGACGACAATCAAAGCCCAAGCAGCAATGGACTTCCAACAAGCTTTTTCAAACCATTTGAACAGAATGAAGGGATCATCGTTGAAGATTTCATGTGGATCCTATTCACCAACTGAGCTTCCAATTAAAAAGCCTCAGAGCTTGGACTCACATTGAGAAACCCATATGATGAGCACTAATATCATTCTATCATAGTAGATTTTAACTTAACAACTAGGTCAAATACTAGGCTCTGATCACCAGCTTACACCTTGCATACACTATGGGAGTTTGTCACTTCTGTGTAAAATTAGAGTCACAATGCATAGTCCATCAAATAAATGGAGAATTTGAGGACCGAGACAAGGTGATGGCCATATACCTCATCAGGTCAAAAATAGAGTTTGGGCGATTCTCAAGCTTCAAGATCGACTACGTCGAGCGAGAACAGAACTTGGTGGGTTATCTTTTATCCAAAGTACTCAACTTGAGAGTGAGACACCTTGGAGGTTGGTCTAGCCCACAATCAAATAAATCAAAGCAATGGAAATATCTATCAAAAGGTCAATATACTAGATGAACTCCTACATCCACTGTCTCAAAACTACAGAAATGATGAGTAAAGTTACTAACCCAAAACATTTTAAGATCAAGGTGGCCCAATATCTGATGATGGAAGGAAAGCTCTTTAGAATATCTATCACCTCACCATATTTGAGGTGTCATAGTGAGAATGAAGCTAAAGACGTCCTCCGAGAAGTGCATTCGGAAAAATGTGGGAGTCACTCAAGAGGAAAAACCCTATCCTACTCTTATCAAGGATACTTTTGGCTTATATTTCTTAAAGTTCTCTTGGAATTTGCAAATATGTGCGAGCAATGCCAATAATATGGTCCCCTGCAACATCAAACGGTTGAGCAGTTGCAACATTTAATGAGTCCCCAACCTTTAATGATCCCAGGATTGGATATCCTTGGTCCATTTCCACCCTCAATAGGCCATCACAAGTTCCTTCTACTCGTTGTGGACTATTTTTCGAAGTGGATAAATCACTCTCCTGAATCATTGATACCACAGTCTAAAATTTTGACTAGACAGAACTCATCGGGATCTCCTTAATCCTCATAACCGACAACTACACTCAATTTACCAATAAGGGCATAAAACATTTTTCCCAAAACTAAGAAATAAACCTAAAATTTGCATACATTCACCATCCCCACCAATAGCCAAGCTGAAGCAGCCAACAAGATGATCTTGAACCTCTTAAAGAAAAAAATTAAAGGAACATTAAAAAATAGTGTGGATCTCTTGCCATCAGTATTATGGGCCATCCAAACAAGGCCTTTGACAGCAACATGACATACTCCCTTCATGCTATCTTACGACATGGAAGTGATACTATTAGTGATGTATAACCATCACAACCAAAAGACAGTTACAACCTCCTCCTTTGATAAAAAATGACTTGCAAAATAATGAGAGGCCAATGATGAAGGGATCAAGATTGCAATCGACTTTACAGAAGAAATCTATACTGACTCAGCCCTTCATCAAGAGGAAATTGATAGGCGAACCGCTTGATACTTCAAAAAGCAAATGAAATAAAATACCTTCGCACCAGAATATCTCGTTCCCAAAAAGGGTGATCTAACAGTCTGATGAAAAGTAGTCAACAAGCTTGACCAAACATGGACGAGACCATTCATCATCAACAAAAGGGTCTCCCCAGGAGCGTACCGACTCAGGATGTACACAAAAGATGACATACACAAAACCAGGAGTGGGAATGACTTAAAATAATTTTTCCCTTGAATGAAAGCCTTTTGTATGAGTTCAAGCTAATATAATGAAATAGGAAAATGTTTGACAGCACTTCTTTTTATTATTTATTTAATTTTTGAATTACAAGTCATGCATATGATTAAAGTCCTCAACCACAATTGCAAAACTTAAAAAATCTCATAAATTCTATTGAATAGTCCAAGCAACTGGGAAACTAAAAAACTAAATACTCTCGTTTGGAGCGAGCAAACTAAGGACTCTTATCTATGGCAAGCAACCTAAAGACTCCACTTCGGGGTGAGCAACCTAAGGATATCCCTCTAGGTTGATCAAACTAAAGACTCCTCTCTGTGGTGAGCAACCTAAAGGCTCCCCTCTAGGGTGAGCAACCTAAAATATCTCCTCCGAGATGAGCACCCTTAGAACCCCCCCCCCCCCCCCCCTCATAGGGTGAATGATCTAAAAAATCCCAATGGAAACTTCTATAAAATTTATCACTGAAGCAAAACAAATGATATCAAAAAAGTAGAATATGTAATTATAAATGAAAAAAAGTTATGGAAAGAAGCTGAACCAAAAATTTATATTTCCACCAAGTTTTCATCATTACAAGAGTGGTCACTTTCCAAAGAATAAGAGGGTGAATCTTTCACTACAAAAATTTTAGGGAAGAGTGGTTGAACATCCTCCCACTTTAGCCAATCCCCATGTTCGCTAACATGCTTCTTGGTTGAAGGTGATGAGATTGAAAATGGTTTAAAAAAATCACCCAGATTTGTGTATTTTGTATCGACCATCCCCAATCTTAGAAACCGGTTGATGTCAAAATTAGCGCCAAGCTGAAATTGACTCGCCAGCTCCTCAGAAAGAACTTCAGCCATAGTTAACAAAGCAACTTTCATAGAAAACTCATCATTCTCCTTAAGCACGAGTGAGAGGGGCTCTAAAAGCCCCACCTGACACTTCATATTGGAAAGATGAGCTTTAACCTCGTCCACTCGTCGAAAAGTTTTCCTCAGAAGGGCTTTGACGAATTTCATCCTATTCCTTACATGTCTGATTTTAGGTGCAATATCAAGATAAAAACTAGACAAATAATGAAACGATGCCATTCTCAGTAGTTGATACCTATTGACAAAGTGGCATAGCTCAAGAGAGCTGAGACTAGCTAACTACTTTTCATTGAAACTTACCGAGTATAATGTGTCTGCAAGATCTGTCGCATGGGACTCTACCCTGAAACTACTATCAAACTAGTGCTGCTACAGATCAATGAGGGCAAAGCAAGAATCCCTAAGACAAAAGCCTTGGACCATCTTTCTGCATCAGGTTCAAATCATCACTGTCCTCAAGGAGAGAAGTGAAAGCTGAATCCGGCCATCCATTGTCTCCTTTCCCTTCCTTTATTGAGACTTCTCAGGGACTGGAGAACTACTTTCAGGCACAAGGATGAGCTTAATTCTGCCATGATCCGACCCAGGACTTGTGCTCACTGCTTCCAACTTATGCCTAGGCCCAGGACATACCTCTTTTGCATCAATATCCAGGTTGAGACTCCGCTCTTCTCCAACTTCGGGATCTGAAGACCACCATCAAGCTCTTCCTCTCTTTGCAAGATAAATGAAGTTAGATGCATCAAATCGAGGATCCTCTTGAGCCCTAATGGACTCCTCATCCGAAAAATAATCAACATTGGACTACAGATGAATAGAGTCGCAATAATACTGCCACATACATCACCTATCAAAACAGACAATTTTCTTTCAATTAAAGTTATCTCACCAATCCAAACTCACTGAATAATGATAGTCATATCAGTAGTGAAAATAAGAAGATCCAAACCTGGGGTCCTTTTCAAAAGTTCTCTTTCCCCACCCTTTAATAGTTTCTTCACCCTCGGCTGCTTCAAGGAAGCCTTGGCCTTCTGTTAACTCACAACTTTGTCTACTCGGCATAGGATGTGGCCCACAATTCTCTAGTCATCATGCCATTTTTGCTCAGATTCAAAACCTTGTTCACTCCTTATGAGTACACTGGATGACAGAAAAACTTTCCCTCCATGGGTGATGCCAGACCTCATATCTCAAGAGAAACATTTTATCATTTATATGGTTGGACAGTTGGGCTAATATGAATCCCCTAGCTCTTTGATGAAGCCAAAATGAAATGATGCTTCCAGTTCCTGACCTTGTTTTCAAGGTCAAGCAACCATATCTTCCTATTCAAAGAAAAATTTTTATATCCATTTGGGTTGACCCTAAAAAACCAAATGTGAGAAAAAAGTTCCCTTGACTAAGGAATCTCCATACTTTGACAATAAACAATAGAAGAAATGATGAACTCTATACAATTAACCTTCAATTTCATCGGGATGACACCATAATGATTCATGATGGCCCGAGGCTCTTGAAAGAGAAGAAGGCAAAGTTCCTAAAAAAATTGGTCATGGTATAGCATGATTCGTCTCTCGTAGTCATCAGTTAGCCAATCAAACCCGGGGCACCCAACACAATGCTATCGTCATAGACTTACCTCCGATTGAGCCTCGAGGCCTCATTGGAAGATAACACGAAGTGCTCTGATGCTGACACTATCCCGAACGCCTGGAGTGAATATTGGAATCCATACGGGTGCTAAGTAAGAGAATGAAGGAGAAGAAATGACTACAGAAAAGGAAAATAAAAAAGTGAAGTCATAATAGGGCATTGATATACTAAAAATATATGTATTTTTAGACCCATATTTTATACTCATTTTTTGTGATATTTCACTTTAATGAAAAGTATTTTTATTTTTTTATTGCAGGTTGTTGGTTTTTATGAGATGAAGCAAAAAAAGAAGTAAAAATGATGGAATTTGGAGTTAAAATGACATTTTTGAAGAAATGCTCAGCGCCGACGGTGCAGACTTACAGAAGAGATGATGGATTTTACTAAACGCCGACGACGCCTTTTGATAAAGAGGGCAAATTTAATTAAATGGTCTCTGGCGCCGACGACCTCAAAATGGGCACCGACGACACCAGAATGGGCGCCGACGGTGCCAATGTCGGTTCAGACCCTGTTTCTAGAAGATTCAACAAATTTGGACATTTTTTGAAGAGTTTTTTTATGCGCCTATTATCGAGCTGACTCTAGGCTCTATTTGGGGTTGAAATTGATCAGAAAAGGCACTCCTCCTCATTCCTCCCTGCTCATTTTTGCCACACCTCACCTCCTTACACTTTTTCCATCTTAATTCCACCACCATTCAAGAGTCTATTAGTGATTTTTCTTTAAGAGTTTAGAGTTTTTGTGGTCAGATTAAGCGTGAATTCTTCTCTAAGAGTGTTGGAGAAGGAGAAAAGTGAGAGATTTATTCTTCCTACATTTCTTAGGAGAGGCTACAAGGGATTTGCTTTGAGAAAGAGTTTCAGATAAGTGTTGTTTGTTTATTAGTGCTGTATGAACTTTCTTTTATATATGAAATTTGTGTTCTGTTGTATCTTTCTCATGAAGTCTGAGTGTTTTTCTTTATCTTTCTCCCTACTTTGAGATATAATGAAATGAAGAGACAATATGGATGTGCCAATATTAAATTATAAAATAAATTTTGATAATTTTTCTACTCCGAACTTAATTTACTTTTCGATCTGACCAATTGAATTGTTGAAATATGTTGTGAAACATATGATCCGGGAAATGGAGTATGAGTTCTACAACAAAGTGAGTATCACATTTGATTTTATGAAGGAGTATTTCGTTCATGGAATTAAGTGCAAATAAATAGGGAAATATACATTATTGGGTGTAGAATTTGAGATTTTATGGTGACATACTAAAATCCTCAATTCGGTCTTAGTGTTTGTTGACCTCACTTTTGGTTGAGGTCTAGAAATTTCTTTAGTAGCCTAGGTCTAGCTATAGGACTTTCCTACTGACTAGTCTTAGAAAACTAGAAAAGGTACCCTCACCATTAGAAACTCAAAACTCTTCTCTTTACTCAACTTGAAGTTCCACATATTGGTCCTAACCTCTAGCACTTAGTAGGTAAGATCATTATGAGGGAACTCAAGGAGAGTTCCTATAGGGCTACTTGACCTTAGGATTGACCCTGGGTGTTGGTTTGGAGCTAAGGTACACAATCCCCTCACAATACCCTCACAATACCCTCACCATACCCTCACAATACTCTGGCTAAGACCAATATATGGGGACCCAAAATGGAGATTTCATTGGTCCATGACTCATTCAAAATGGTTCTCTACCCAATTGCACTTGAAATGCCCAACTTGGCCTTTTGCCCCTAGGCACCTCCAAATTACCTAACTGCCCTTTGGACCCAAATTTGGCCAAAATTCCCAAATTTTGCCAAAATACCCAAAACTGATCAAAACTTATTCCAAACACTTTGAATACATCCAAATTTGCCAAAACTGACAAAAATTTCCAAAAATGGCCAAATTACCAAAATGCCCCTCCATGGCCTTAAAATCCAAAAATTCCAAAAATTCCCAAAAAATCCCAATAAATCCAAAATATTTTCAATTTCATTTTGTCCAACTACACCATGGTCCAATTTGGTCAATTTGACCATCTTTGACCAAAACCCCCAATTTGACCCTTAAAGGCTTAATTTAGGTCTAAATCCAAACCCATCAAAACCCATTCAAATTGACTATCAAATCAACTTCAAAATAACTTTCATCCTTCATGAAAGTTGTTCATCATGATGTTTTACACCAAATAAAACAATCAATTTGGACTTAGCCCATGGCTAGCCCAAGTTTGACCCAAACTTAGCCCAACATGCTTAAAATGGGTCAAAAATCAAAAATCCACCAAATTGGTTAACCAATTGACCTCAAAATGACTTTCACCCTTCATGAAAGTTGTTCCTCATGGTCTCCTACACCAAATTCCATATTTAATTGGGCCAATTGGCATGCCTAACCTAGCCCAAACACAAGATTTGGTCACATGCACTTTTTTGGACTTATGGTCAAATCCAAACCAATTGAGCTTGGTATGGTCAAATGAGCCTTACCATGACTCACCTTAGACTCTAGGGTTGAGTTTAAAGCCAGCCATTAACCATGGGTTAGCCATGATATTTATCCCTTAGGTAAATAATTTTTTTTTTTTAAAAAAAAGGATAAGTTTCATGCAAATTACTCACCAACACATGTCAATACCCTATGGTGCCATTTTTCTTGCTCATCATGAGCTTTAAACTTCATCTCCAAGCATCCCAACTGATCTAAATCTATAAAAAAAGCCATGGCCATGGCTATGGAAGAGGGGAGAGCTTAAGGCCAAACAAGGAAGAGCCACCATAGATTAGTAAAACCTCCTCCAAACTATCCAAAACTCTTCTCTAAGCACAGAGAAGAAGGGCTCCATCATTAATTGCCCTCAAAGCCTCTTCTGTGAGCTCAATTTTGAGCTCAAAATCGAGCTCAAAATCAGGGCCCTACTCCAAACTCCACCAAAATCAAATTAACCTTGCACACACCTTCACAAGGCCTAAAGAAGAAGCTTTCCCATCAAACCCCCCTCCCCCAAGCCCTCATTTGTTGTGGAGAATAAGGCCTAACCCCATTTTTGGGATTTCTAAACAAAGCTCAAAGGAACTCTAATTGGTGCTTAGAGAAGCTTCGTTGGACCTCAACAAACATTTCACAAGCATCCAATTGAGGCCACACCTCTTGGACAAAGGTATAGGCCATTTTTTTTAAAATTCGAGCTCGGTTTCACGTATTGTGAAGAAAACTTACAAATAATGCTTGATTAACCGTATGGATGTGTAGAGCTAGGTCAGATTTACGATTTAAAAAAAATTTCATGTAAATCCATTGAGAATCGAGTGAGATATTGACGTTTGAAGGTGGACGGCTCTCGGGATGAACCACATGGGGACGATGAACGGATGCCGTCTATTCGCGCGTGTATAGATCGGACGGTCCTGATTGCGTCAGACAGAAATCATGTATATGCACAGCGCGCTGAGTCAGAGCTGACGCGGATGGCGGCGGCAAACCAGAGCGCGACACATGGCATTTTCGGAACCGCCCATGATCCAGTCAGCGCGTGGGTTTAAGTAGAAAATTATGGGATTTAAAAAATTCAGAAAATACCCCTAAACTTCAAAAATTCATAAGTTTTTATAGAAAACTCATAAAAATAAAATAAAAATACTCTCTTACTCAGTGAACAGAGAAAAATAATGTGGAATTATTTTCACATTAATTTAATGCATAAATTATTTTTAAAAAATAAATTAGTGTTAGTGGGTTTTTCAATTCTCCATCCATATTGGATTATCATCTTGACCCCAAATTTTTATATGTTGTAGCCTCTATCTAGGTACACACTTTGAGTATTTTTTCAAAGACATATGAGATTTGTAAACAGAGATCTTAATTTTCTAAGTTTTTATGTATTTCTTATTCCAATAATTATAGAAAATTATATGTAGCTTAGAAAATTCTCCAAAAATTCATGTAAGTTCCCTATTGCTATAGTAGTTTGAAGAAATAATTTTATGATTTTTAAGAATCAAAACATCACTGTTTTGAGCAAACTTCAATTTAAATATCATTATGACTAAGGTTGCTAACGAGTTTTTCCACGGTCTAAATGAAATTATGGAACTCATTAAGTTGAGTTTAG